>OX377621.1:144249519-144307019 GCA_947397865.1 Polietes domitor | reverse complement strand
ATAAATAAATAAATAAATAAATAAATAAATAAATAAATAAATAAATAAATAAATAAATAAATAAATAAATAAATAAATAAATAAATAAATAAATAAATAAATAAATAAATAAATAAATAAATAAATAAATAAATAAATAAATAAATAAATAAATAAATAAATAAATAAATAAATAAATAAATAAATAAATAAATAAATAAATAAATAAATAAATAAATAAATAAATAAATAATAAATAAATAAATAAATAAATAAATAAATAAATAAATAAATAAATAAATAAATAAATAAATAAATAAATAAATAAATAAATAAATAAATAAATAAATAAATAAATAAATAAATAAATAAATAAATAAATAAATAAATAAATAAATAAATAAATAAATAAATAAATAAATAAATAAATAAATAAATAAATAAATAAATAAATAAATAAATAAATAAATAAATAAATAAATAAATAAATAAATAAATAAATAAATAAATAAATAAATAAATAAATAAATAAATAAATAAATAAATAAATAAATAAATAAATAAATAAATAAATAAATAAATAAATAAATAAATAAATAAATAAATAAATAAATAAATAAATAAATAAATAAATAAATAAATAAATAAATAAATAAATAAATAAATAAATAAATAAATAAATAAATAAATAAATAAATAAATAAATAAATAAATAAATAAATAAATAAATAAATAAATAAATAAATAAATAAATAAATAAATAAATAAATAAATAAATAAATAAATAAATAAATAAATAAATAAATAAATAAATAAATAAATAAATAAATAAATAAATAAATAAATAAATAAATAAATAAATAAATAAATAAATAAATAAATAAATAAATAAATAAATAAATAAATAAATAAATAAATAAATAAATAAATAAATAAATAAATAAATAAATAAATAAATAAATAAATAAATAAATAAATAAATAAATAAATAAATAAATAAATAAATAAATAAATAAATAAATAAATAAATAAATAAATAAATAAATAAATAAATAAATAAATAAATAAATAAATAAATAAATAAATAAATAAATAAATAAATAAATAAATAAATAAATAAATAAATAAATAAATAAATAAATAAATAAATAAATAAATAAATAAATAAATAAGTAAATGATTCATCAGACTCAAAGGTTTAGGGTATCTGAATACCGTACAGTTCTAATTTCATTTAACAGCATATTATTGTGTGTGCTCTGTTGTTGAGATTAATATCATTAAAATGCTTAAATGAAAAATAAATTTTTTTTCCGAAAGACAGACAGCCACACATGTACACACACTCAGACATAATAATTGGTATCATTAACATTAACACAAAAAAGCATAATTAAAGTCACACCATCATCAAGCTTTAAAAAGGACCATATCTTCAACGACAGATGTAAAGTGCGACTGCGGGGAGAGTGTTTCATTTATGACATCAAAAGAAAATAACAAAAAATATTAAAACACGGATAAAATTAGGGTATTATCAAATTAATATTAAATATGGCATGTTAATTACTTTGTAAACAGCTAAACAGCTTAACAGGATGTTGATTATGATGATGATGACAAGGTACCACAGGTAGAAAGCTAAGGGAACTCTACAGTCTGGCAGAACAAAGGCATACTTCCATTGCCACAGAACAAAAGAGAAACTGATAACCCAACAGCAGACGAATCTTATATTCCCCTTTGTCGAGGGTAGGACATCCTGTTCTGCGACGCTCATCCACACTTGCATACCTATTTACACACCTATTAACACCCATCCAGATAAAAAGTATCGAAAATTAGCATTTAAAGTGGTCGTTTAATGAAAATCGCCTTTTTTCCTACTACACCTCAGTCGCTAACAAATTTTCGCCTTTGGTTGGGTAGTGCATAAAGAAGAGCGAACGAACGAATGAACGCCAAACAATGAAGTGAAAGCGTTTTTCTTTTCATTTTTCAATGTTTTGGGTTTCGGACGGGACAAAGGCAACACAGCACAAGAAAACCTCGATATAAAATTCATAATGGTGTTATCAGAAAAATTCAAATTCAACAAATTATGATAATTTCATTCGCTGATAAGACCCAGCAAAACAATGGGACAGATTTTTAACTGCATTTTTAAAAGTGTTGGCCAAAAGGACCTAAAAGAGTGCAGGAGGCATGGGTGTGTGTGTATGTTAAACCAAGGGACTGAATATAAAAGAATGTTAATGAAGCGCAAATGCGTAAAACATTTTCTCGCTGTTTTTTCTCAGTGTTTTTTGCATAATCAGGTGGTTAACGCGAGGCAAAGTAAGACAGGGTCTTCTGGTGTCCAGCAGAGTATAAAGATTGACGTCATATTGTGGAGAATATGGTAGAGATTGAAATTTGGTTACAGCAGGTAAGCACAAGTTGATGTCGAAATCGTTTACTACGCTTACTGTAATGGCATGTTATGTAGCAGATAATTGATAACAAAGGACTAAACAAACAACAGAGGGAAAATGTGTCAAAATCCCAGGAGAATTTAAAAGTATTTTTTGATTATTTGATTTTATCCATTTCGAGATTCTTTACGTGGGAATTTCCATCAACCCTTCGATGTTTATGAAGATCACTATCAATGTTGTCTTTTACAATAATATATGAGTTATTCCCTGTCAAACTGGAGCGAAATATTCGCATTTGAGATTCCATTTGAAATCCAGCAGTCAAGTGTATGTTAAAATTCTTGTATTTCTCAACTAATTTAACCGATTTTAAAGTTCTATACCTCATTTGAAAGGTCTTCAGGATTACGTTACCGGTAATGTTTTACATGTTTTTATACCCTCCACCTCCAGGATGGGGGTATACTAACTTTGTCATTCCGTTTGCAACACCTTGAAATATATATATGTATATTATTGATCGTCAATTAATTCTAAGACGATCTAGCCATGTCCGTCCGTCTGTTGAAAGCACGCTAGCATCTAAACGAAAGGAGCTAGAACGTTCAAATTTTCTATAAATGCGTCTTATAGTCGTAGATCGGTTGGGATTGAAACGGGGCGAAATCGGCCCAAACGGAAAAATTTTTCCCTCACAACGACTATAAATACCCATAATAATCCCTAAAATTTTAGCGTATTAAGCATGTTTTTTGAATATGTCTGTTTATATTTGCTTGATATTTGGTATGCGTATTTCCCCTATAGCAAAAACGTGCACCATAAAGTGATTCTTATTTGTGGGGGGTGAAATGGGGATAAAAATGGTACTTATTAAACGACAATAGCTAGAAACACGAAATTCGGTGTGTACACTCCTCTAATTGAGTAGATACATAATATACTAGTATTTTTATAAATTCGTACTTTTAAGGAGTAAAATAAAAATGGTACCAACCAAACGACTGTACCTAGAATAATGAAATTCGGTGTATACATTCCTCTAATCGCATAGACAAGTAAAATACACGGATTTTTCAAAATTCGTACTTTTTGGGGTTAACATTAAAAAGGGGATAAAAATAGTACCACTGAAATGACCGCAGCTAGCGTCATGAAATTCGGAGTATACATTCCTCTGACTGTGTAGACACGGAAAATAAACTGATTTTTTGAAATTCGTATTTTTTGGGGTCAAAATGGAAAAAGGGGATAAAAATAGTACCAACCAAATGACCGCAGCTAGAGTCATGAAATTCGGAGTATACATTCCTTTGACTACGTAGACATGAAAAATAAAAGTTTTTTTTTCCAAATTCGTACATTCATGGGATATAATGGGCACGGAGGGATAAAAATGGTACCAACCAAATGGCTACACCTAGAATAATGAAATTCGGTGAATACATTCCTCTGATTGCGTAGAACTTAAAATAAACAGATTTTTCGAAATTCGTAGTTTTTGGAGATAAAATAAAAAAAGGGGATACAAATAGTACCAATCAAATGACCGCAGCTAGAGTCATGAAATTCGGAGAGAATCATGGCATTCGGATTATACATTCCTCTGACAGCATAGACACGCAAACTAAAAAGTTTTTTTTTCCAAATTCGTACTTTTTCTTTTACGGCAAAAATTGGTTGGATCGTGAAGTTAGGTTATTTTGCACTTTGCACATGTACGTCTGATAATGGATTTTCAAAAATTTGTACTTTTGGAATTAAAATAGAATGGAAATACAACCAACTGTAGCACTCACTATCTACCAATATTTATGGTATTTAAGCTTTTTGAAAATATAAATATAAGAATTTATTTTTTTGAATTGACGTATTGGTAGCCTTGCCTTATAAGCGTGTTTTGAAATAATTAAAATATTATATTTATTTTAGTTTTTTCGTTCGCATTTTTTTGGTCTGTAATCAATATTTGATTTGAACTGGTATATTGTCCTGGCTCAAGACCATTTTGCTTCTATATTTAATAGAATGCAAATTTTATAAGGAGATGATTCTCACAAACGAACGAGAATCATCTCCTTATAGAGGCCGGGTTTGATGTTGAAAAGTCGCTGCGAAGCCACCTGAATGAAACCTTTAGACAGGGTGGAAATCATGATAGTGGTAGTCTGCAGCCAAGTAATAAATGTCACCATGCCATTTGTAAATAAATTTATAAAATTATTTTGTCAATATTTGTTTTGGTTTGGCTATATTAAAAAAATTATATTTTCCTGTAATATTACTGCACTTCTACGAAAACCGACAACATCTGTGGAATGCAATCCATGGTGGAGGGTATATAAAGTTCAGCCCGGCCTAACTTAACGCCGCTTTTACTTGTTATTTTTGAATGAATATTTAATTGTTTATTACATAATTTTTTCTAGATATAAACTCTCTGAAAATGTTATCAGCATTTTTTAAAGTTGGTTTTTTGTAAAATCCGCAATGCTTCCACATTTTTGTTTAGATTTGTTATTATTATCATTATTTATCTATTTAGGTATTTACCCTCCTAGAGGAGGGCCTCTAGGAGGGTAGCGAGATAGACCCATTGTTAAGTATATCGATCGACTTAGAATCACTTTTTGAATCGATTTAACAAATTTTCGTCTGTCAAAGTACTGGTCGCATTCATTATTCGATCAGACCCAAAATTGCTTCAAATCAAAAACGGACGCTATTTAATTTGAAATAAACCGATTCATATTTATACATAGCTCCCATACAAATATCACTCCTTATTTCACTTTTTCCGCTCTAGAGACCACATATTTTAACGAATTTTCTCCAAATTTGGCTCAACACATTATATTTCAACTAGAATCAGCTGTGGTGCAAATGGGTCAGATCGGTTGAGATTTATATATAGCTCTTATATAAAAATCGTTCCCAACTTGAGTTTTTTGCTTTAAAACTCACATATTCTATAAGATTTGACTGTGTGGCGAAAGTGGGACAGGTCGGTTCAGATTTATATATAGCTCTCATAGAAAAATCGTTACCGATTTGGCTTTTTCCGCTTTAAAAACTGCATAACTTTATCGGTTTGTTTCAAATTTAGTACAAGACAATGTAACGTCTTGCACTATATTTGAAACAAAAACAAGGCCGGGCTGAACTTTATATGCCCTCCACCATGGATTGAATTTCACAGACGATGTCGATTTTCGTAGAAGTGCAGTAGTAATACAGGAAAATATATTTTTTATGTAGCCAAACCAAAAGAAATACAAATATTGAAAAAATAATTTTACAAATAAATATAATATTTCAATTATTTCAAACCACGCTTATAAGGCAAGGCTACCAATACGTCAATTAAAAAAATAAATATTCTTATATTTATATTTTCAAAAGGCCATAAACATTTGGTAGATAGTGGGTACTATTTACAGTTGATTGTATTTCCATTCTAATTTAATTCCAAAAGTACAAATTTTGAAAATCCATTATCAGACGTACATAGTGCAAAATAACCTAACATCATGATTCAACCAATTTTTGGAACCAATAAATGGAAATGGGTTAAAATGAAAAAAAGGATAAAAAATAGTACCAATCAAATGACCGCAACTAGAGTCATGAAATTCGGAGTATACATTCCTCTGACTGACTGGAATTAAAATAGAATGGAAATACAACCAACTGTAGCACGCACTATCTACCAATATTTATGGTATTTAAGCCTTTTGAAAATATAAATATAAGAATAGTTATTTTTATACCCTACACCACTTCGTGGGCTAGGGTATTATAAGTTAGTTTCGCGCCAAATGTTTGTAATACCAAGAAATAATCGAGCTGGACCCACCTTTAAGTATACCGATCGGCTTAGAATCACCAGCTGAGTCGATTTAACGATGACTGTCTGTCCGTCCGTCTGTCAGTCTGTCCGTCTGCTGTCCATCTAAGCTTGTTCGCACTCTACAGGTTGCAATTGTTCTCCGATTGTCATGAAACTTGGCAGAAGTTATTTTTTCTGGCCAAGGACCATTGGTATTGGAGGAAATCGGTTCAGATTTAGATATAGCCCCCATACAAATGTCGCTCCCGATTTGACTTTTTCCGCCCTATAAAACACATATAGTAACCGATTTTCTTCAAATTTGGCTTAACACCTTATAATCAAACTATAAATGCCTGTGGCGAAAGTGGGTAAGATCGGTTCAGATTTAGATATAGCCCCCATACAAATGTCGCTCCCGATTTCACTTTTTCCGCTTCAGAAACCACATATTGTACCCGATTTTCTTTAAAATTGACACAACATTTTATAATCGAATTAGAAAAACCTATGCTGAAAGTGGGTATGATCGGTTCAGATTTAGATATAGTCCCCATACAAATGTCGCTCTCGATTTCACTTTTTCCGCTTTAGAAACCACATATTGTACCCGATTTTCTTTAAAATTGGCACAACATCTAAAAATCCAACTAAGAAACCTATGGATCTTGATCAATTTTTCCATATCATGTTAGATTTACTTCACTCGGAATATCTGCTGGAAAATTGGATCAATTACTTTATTATTTACCATATTAATTAAATTTGACTAAAGATGAATTGATTGGGTTTAGTAATCAAAGCGATGTGTATATGCAGGGAGTGGTGTAGGGTATTATATAGTCGGCCCAGTGCGACTTTAGCCTTTCCTTACTTGTTTGAATTGACGTATTGGTAGCCTTGCCTTATAAGAGTGGTTTGAAATAATTGAAATATTATATTTACTTATAAAATTATTTTTTCAATATTTGTATTTGTTTTGGTTTGGCTATATTAACAAAATTATATTTTTCTGTAATATTACTGCACTTCTACGAAAATCGGCATCCCCTGTGGAATGCAATCCATGGTGGAGGGTATATGACACCGTTTTTACTTGTTCTAGGTGCAGAAGTGCTGGTACAATTTTTATCCCTCGATTCCCATTTTCCCCTTAAAAGTACGAATTTGGAAAAAATACTTTTATATTATGTATCTACTCAATTAGAGGAATATACACACCGAATTTCGCGCTTCTAGCTATTGTCGTTTAATATGTACTACTTTTATCCCTTTTTGCCCCATTACCGAAAAAAAAATCACTTTATGGTGCACGTTTTTGTTGTAGGTTGAATGCGCATACCCGATATCAAGTAAGTACAGGCAGACATATTGAAAAAATATGCTTAAATACTCTGAAATATTAGGGGTTGTAATGGGTATTTTTAGTCCTTGTGAGGGAAAAATTTTTCCCTTTGGTTCGATTTCGACCGGTTTCAATCCCAACAGATCTACGACTATAAGACGCATTTATGGAAAATTTGGACGTCCTAGCTCCTTTCGTTTAGATTCTAGCGTACTTTCAACAGACTGACAGACGGGCGGAAGGATATGGCTAGATCGTCTTAGAATTTTATGACGATCAAGAATATATATACTTTATAGCGTTTCAGGTCGACATTTCAAGGTGTTACAAACGGAATGACAAAGTTAGTACGCCCCCATCCTGGAGGTGGAGGGTATAAAAGATTAATAGTACTTACTTATGATCTCTTGGACTACTAAATAGTTTTATACTCTTATAGTTTTACTCCAATCAATGTTGAATGTTTTTATTTTTTACTTTTAAAATTTTATTTTTTGGAACACCTACAAAACAAATTATTGGGTACGGTCACATACAGTATACACAAATGAATATTAAAACTCAAATTTTCAGAAAATGCCTAATTTTGCATCAAAAAAGTTAACACAGTGAAATCATGTCCTACTACCTTTTCGAAGTTGTAAATAAAGTTTTTTTGTAAGATTATATGCAAACTAGAATTTTGAAGTTGGAATCACTGTAAAACTTATATTTGAATATATAATTTTTAAAACAAATAAAATTGTGGACTTTTGGCCGTTCGTTACCTCTTGTCGACAAAAATAAAAAAGTTTTTTCAAAAATAATTGACATGTTTTAAAAAAATCACCTTATTTAAATATGTTGTCCCTTTATATCACCATTTTGGACCATTGAATCATCTTTTCATAGGCATGATTCTATTTTCATCCGATTGTTAATTTAAACGAAATAGTAAAATGTTTAAATATTTAAATTTTATTTTGATTCAACATGATTTGGTAAACAAAACCTATCGAATACCTTTGAAATGCAGCCGATTTTAATCCTTCATTTTATCAGTAAGCTGGGATTACATGCAAATCATTAGACAGACACCTCTCCTTTTGCAATCCAATCCCATCTCATTGCTTTATCGTTGATATCATAGGGATTACTCGACAATACTCTTTTAATTGTTAACAATTTAATTGCTGTTTGATTTGGTTGATGGCCTGACGGTGTTGCGGTCTATTGGCTTTTGTTGATTTTGGTTTTTGTTTTGTGTGGGTGGAGTTTTTTTTTTGGGATTTATTTACATTTAAGCTCCATTAATTCAACTGCATGACCAACACATTTTCATAAATAGTCACCTTGATTTGTCAATATACGTGTGCGCCGTATGTGTACAGTGGTGTTCAAATCAATAGCACTCACCTGATACATTAACTCAACGACAATGCCTACAGATCAAAAAAGGATTTTTGGGGAATTTGCCAATATAGAATATAGCTTCCGTCCTTGTCGTCGTCTTGCCTAAAGTGTCCACGTTTCATTGGGTGTTCTGGGTGGAGTCTGGTCACGTCCGTGTAGGTGCAACACATACACGTGGTCATTTATAACCCACACGAACGTGTCCCTTCGTGCTTTGATTTGTGTACTTTAAGTGTGTATATCGTCGTTGGCATCCATGTGGCTGGTGTGTTATTTGCGGTTTGGTCTCAGCCGATAATTCACATAAGCATGCACATACACATGACCCCATGCTCACGTACATATGTACATATACAGTGTGTCTGTCGTTGGCTGAAATGTCAAGGGAACTAAATATCGCTCTCTTTATATATAAATTTGTTAAATGAACTGTAACTTTTGAACGAAAATGGATATCTGAATCAAATTTCACATGATTAGATTAGAGGTGTTTTCCAGATGATGTGCGAAATTTTGGATCCCTAGTGGATATGGGGATTATTGGGTCATCGTCCAAAGTTTGTCACCTTGGCTTTGTCAAATTTTGAAATGATTGCCAAATATACAATTTTGTACCGATTGAAAAGAGAGTTTGATAGTGCTTGTGAATATCTACAAAAAATATGCTTAGGTTAGGTTAGGTTTAAAGGACCAGAATGCTCCTGCACTCTGAACACTCGGAGACCCAGTCGGGTCCATTGTGCAAATCCTTTCGTTATCTGAAAAATAAGATTGTAGTTTATAGGAGGGGGTAGGGAGTGATAGGATTAAGGAAGGGTGATAGATGATATATGGAGTGTGCGGGAAATGAGAGGATTTTGGAGAGGGGATATGGGGGTAGGAGAATATGAAGTTGTGTTATTAGTTTTTTTTTTTTTTTCCAATGGTTGACGACTAGGTAAGAAATTTTGTTGAGAGTCATCCGGTCTACCCATGGTGGTGGTAAGCCTTTATGGCTCTCTTTCTTTGTTAGTCGCCAACTGTCTATGTGGTTACATCCATGTTCCTTACTAGCCACCCCTAATCCGATTTAGTCCTTTTGAGAATCCCAAAAGGTCATAAACGGTGCGGGTTGCAATATCCTCTATGTTGTTAATAAAATAACTTCCTAGGTATTTGTTTCTACGTATACACAGCGCTGGACATCTGCAGATTATGTGCTCGATAGATTCTAACTCCTCCTCATCCTCACATAATCGACAGTGATCCTCGATGTCCAACTGCCATCTTGAGATCCTACTCCTAGTGCAGTAATGCCCTGTGTAGATACCTATCAAAGTTCGAATTTCTGCTTTGTTTAGCTCTAGTAGAGTTCTGGTTTTGCCCCTATCGATCTTTGGCCATGTGGCCCTGGCGATCCTACAGGTTGACAAACTATTCCATGCTGCGTTCATCTGTGACCATTTCCTTGATTCAATCAGTCTGTACAACGTGCCAATCGGTGGTTTTACTAGGTTGTCAGCTCTATTGATTTCCAAGGACGAACCATTTCTAGCCAGTTCATCTGCTATCTCGTTTCCTTTGACATTGCTATGTCCGGGAACCCAGCAGAGACGGACGGTATGGTCGTTGAGGTTATCTAGTGAGCGTTTACAACTCAGTACAAGCCTTGATTTGACAGTGTGTGACATGATTGATTTCATTGCTGCCTGACTATCTACGTAGAAATTTATATCCGTGGTTACCGGAATGTTCTCGCTTGATAGAAATCTTGCTGCCCTTTCTATTGCCAGTAATTCTGCTTGGAAGACACTACAGTTGTCGTCGAGTCGGAGAGACTTGCGTATCTGTAGTGATTCAATGTAGAATCCTGCTCCTGTGCCCTGTTCCATCTTTGAGCCATCAGTGTAGACCGAAAGCCCTGTGAAGGGCTCACCATTGTCCCAATCTGATCTCTTTGGTATAACCATCTGTGGTAAGGGTGAGAAGTCCAGAATCGGCACCATGTAGTCTGTACCTCCATTGATGACCGATTCGTGAACACCCAGTATTCCTCCTTGAACTATCCTTGCGTGACCATAAGGTCTA
Source organism: Polietes domitor (assembly GCA_947397865.1). Lineage (NCBI taxonomy): Eukaryota > Metazoa > Arthropoda > Insecta > Diptera > Muscidae > Polietes > Polietes domitor. The sequence continues at coordinate 144,295,990 of OX377621.1, read as the reverse complement.
TTTTTCCAGCATCCTGATTCTTTGAGTCTTATAGCACTCCTGGCAGCAATCATCTCTGTGAAGTGGTCCAGAGATGGGTGATGTAGAATTACATCCATCGCTGCTTGTGGAGTGCTTTTTATGGCTCCCGTAATGCTCAGTCCTGCTAGCCTTTGCGTTTTCATTAATTTTGCCCGGAGTTTACCCACTCTCATTGCGCTCCACCATACCAGACAACCATAAGTAGTAATGGGTCTAACAACCGATCGGTAGATCCAGTCTACAACTTTTGGTTTCAGACCCCAGCTCTTACCAATGGAGTTCCTGCACATGTAGAGCGCATTTAGACCCTTTTTATACCTTTCCTCTGTGTTCCTATTCCAGTTCAACTTCCGGTCCAGGATGACACCAAGGTATTTGGCCTCCTGAGAGAGGTTGAGCTCCGTTCCATCAAGGATTGGCTTCCTAAATGGTTCTATGTTATATTTCCTTGTATATAGGACTAGCTCAGTTTTCCTAGGATTGATGCCCAGGCCACTGTCTCTGGCCCAATCAGATAATTTCTTCAGTGCTCCTTGCAACAGATCGCTGATTGTTGGTAGGAATTTTCCACCTACCAATATAACAACGTCATCTGCATATGCAACTACTTTGTTACCCTCATCAGAAAGGGATCTGAGGATATTATTGACAGCAAGAAGCCACAGAAGAGGAGATAAAACTCCACCCTGTGGCGTTCCCCTGGTCACCAATTTCCTTATAGTTCCAGCTCCCAAGGCTGAATTTATTACTCGATGTCGTAGCATCGAGTCAATCCAGTCAGTCAGGAAGTTAGGAACATGTAGATCCTTTAATGAATTAGTTATCGTGTTGGCCTCAATGTTATTGAAAGCTCCTTCTATGTCTAGAAACGCTGCAAGAGTGTAATCTTTACTTTCTAGGTTTCTCTCTATGTAACCCACGACCTCATGAAGAGCGCTCTCAGTGGATTTGCCTTTGAGATAGGCATGTTGAGCGTCGCTTATGAGATTGTTGTCTATGCTTCCTCTTAGATAAATGTCTAAGATTCGTTCCATTGTCTTAAGGAGGAAGGATGACAGACTGATTGGTCTAAAATCCTTGGTGGATGAATGACTTGGTTTGCCTGCTTTGGGTATGAAGACTACCCGCACCTCCCTCCAGCTCGTTGGTATAAATTTTAGGCGCAGACATGCTTTGAACACACGGACTAGATGTGAAGCAATTACATCTTTTGTATGTTGTAGCATGGCTGGGAATACACCGTCCATACCCGGAGATTTGTAGGGTTGGAATGTATCAATTGCCCATTTAACTTTATCTTCACTGACTATTTTATCTATGCTAACTTCATCAAAAAGGGAAGAATTGGATGCTGTGGTCATGTTGACCTCGCCTTCAATATCCTCACAATTTGGGAAGTGGGTCTCTGCTAAGAGGCTAAGTGTCTCTAGGCCCGATGCCGTCCAGGTGCCATCCGTTTTCTGGATGTGTCCTAGAGGTTTCGGATCCTTCGACAAGACTCTTCTAAATCTGGCGCAATCATCTACGTTATCTATTGTCTCGCAATAGGCAACCCATGACGTTCTCTTTGCCTTTTTTAAGTCTGCTTTGTATTTGTTAAAACTAATCTTATAGTTTTCCCAATCATCATTGCTCCTAGTACAATGAGCCCTATTGTACAGTTTCCTAGTAACCTTTCTGAGTTCCCTTAGCTCATTTGTCCACCAGGACGGTTGTGTTCTTTTTCCTGGAAAGGTTTTCGGACAAGACTTAGTGAAACTGTTTGACAGTGCTGATGTTAGGTTGTTGACGTACTTGTCAATATCTTTGCCTGTGAACGTACTAGTTTGCAGATCAGTAAGATCTGTTTCCACTTGATGGTGGAAAGCTGACCAGTTTGTTCTCTTTGGGTTCCTATATGGTTTTGTGTTACTGTGTTCTACATTAACTGTGAAGAGTATTCTTTTGTGATCAGAAAAGGAGTGATCACTAGATACTCGCCAATCTGTAATGAAGGTACTATCCATGTTTGTTAGAGTCAAATCTAGAACTTCTGACCTGACCTTAGTACTGAAGGTTGGGGTATTACCTACGTTACATATTCTAAGGCAGGATAATGTAATAAATTCAAAAACTGACTCACCTCTGTCGTTTATATCTTTGCTGCCCCATTGTGTGTGGTGAGCATTAGCATCACAACCCAGAATCAGCTTCCATTTGTTGCTTGATGCGTATGCTGTGAGTTCTTCCGTGTTGATTCCCGGCGGGTTTTGTCGTTCGTAGGGCATGTAGATGGAGGCAAAAGTCAAGGTTTCCCCGATGGTTGTCTCCAGACATGCCACTGTCGCATCACCAGAACTAAAGCTCGTAGATAAGATTAGACCAAGACTTTTCTTAGCTACTATGCATGTTCTTACCTTCTCATCCGTGCTTGGTGTTATGACCGTGTAGTTGGTGTTAGCCGCTAGTCCCCTCACTTTATTGTGAACGATCCACGGTTCCTGGACTAGGGCTACGTCTGTGTCGTGTTTGGCTATATTAAGTAAAAGATCGGCAGCAGCGGCTTGGCAGTGATGCAGATTAATCTGCACCACGCTGATCCTCTTCCTTTTCGGCTTTTTTGCCCTCAGCGTCAGGTATACGGAATCTGACGGAGCCAAGCCCGAAATTTATGTTGCCTTTCTTTTCCTTAATATATATCGCCGATTCCTTGCTAATCACCATGCGGAGATCTTTGCCGAAGTCTCTTTTACTGGTGGAAGGCAGAACCTCCCAGGACCCAGTATCGAGACCTCTGTTTTGCTTAGCTAATAGTCGCAGTATCATCTCATCCTCCAGTACTGGCGGGGGAAACCATACTACGACTATTGTACGGAGTGGCAGTGCTGACGTTGGTACCACTTCGAGGACGGCGTTCGGCCATGGGGAGACAAGACTGTGAATCACAGATTTTAGAAATGTCAAAGACCTTTCATTTCCGCAATTCACAATCTTGGTTCCCTTGATCCATTCGGCTCCCTTGAAGGATATCTCGTCATCGCACCACTTCTCCGCTAGCATCTCGACTAGAAGCAGCCTTTCCAGCAGCAGCCATCTCTCAGCGTTAATCCTGCCATCAGGATCCGATCTGTCGATGACTGCTACTTGTAGTTCCGACGGAACTTGGAAGCTACCCGTGTTCTTCTGCCTCTTCTTTTCCTTCACTTGAGGTTCATCCCCTGATCTAGCTCTTTTGAGAGCCACTCCAGCATCCGAGGACTTGAGAGCCGCTTGGCTGGTGGAGGGTCCCACAACTGAGCTACAGGCCTTGATCACTCCAGTGGAGGAAGGAGTAGAGGCAGGTTCCTTGCCATTGTTTCGTGTAGTTGTGCTGTTTTTGTCAGTTTCGTTGCCGTTTGTGTCGTTTCCATGTGCGTTTTTTGTCGAGGTCTTGTCCGTCGCGTGTGAGGGAAGGCTGCTAATCAAGAGACGATCAACAGTGATGTGTGGATAACATCTTTCGATCTTAGCCACACACTGACGATGTCTCCTGAGTACCGCTTTTTCCCTGTCCGTGAGCAGAGCAAAGTCACGTCCTACGAATTTACGTAAAATACCGCAGGAGCGCCTTAAGCCGCTTCTGGCCTTCTGCTCTGCAGTTTTGCTCTGCTCAGACCTGCCCGTGGACTTCGCATCATCTGTGTTGGTCCTAGTTTCACCATCTTCAGGTTCCAACTGTAGTAGAGCTTTTGGCTCTTTAGAGGAACCTCCGGTGGTTACGCTAAGATCTTTTCCATCTGATCCTAGGTCCATGGCGTCTTGTCTTAGCAGAGTGGCCACTGCTTCTGTCCGTGACGGGTCGGCTCGTGCCGACTCATTGGCCTCCGGTAGAATGAGAGTCGTCTGTCGGATCTCACTGGCCTCAACGACTCCGCCAGAAGGTTCCGGTCTTTCCTGGATCTCTTTTGGAGATTGTGTCAGCGTGACATCAAGCTCCTCCGAGAGTATCCAGAGCTGGTCGAAACCCCCTATGGTGGTGTCGCTGAGATCGCTGAGCGATCCCAGAGAGGACTCCCGTTCAGCCTCTAGTTGGTGCTGGAGTTCAGACTGCTGCTCCAAAATGGCACCTGCTACCTGTTCGAAAGCTAGAGTCGTCCGTTCGTCCGTTCCCTCAATGGAGGTCATGTTCCGTTCTTTGTCAAGAGTAGTCCGTGGGCATTCCGTAGTCAAATTACCTAAACCAGTAAGGCCGCTGGCGACACGTAGTGGAGACCCGACGTCTCCACCGTGCCCGCCGGAAGTCGCCGCCTTTGCTCCTTCCGACGTTGGGGTGTATATTACCACCTCCGACTTTTCTTCATTTATTTTATTCATCCCATTTTTTTTTTTTTTTTTTTTTTTTTTTTTTTTTTTTTTTTTTTTTTTTGTCCCGTTGTATGCTTTTGTTTTGCGTATTTGAACTATGTAAGTAGGTCCTAGGTGACTAGGACCAGATAGATTCAAAATACAGCCGGTGTGCACACAGGAACAAACACATGCTTACATGTCTGTCTACCTCTATTGGTTTAAGAGATTTTTTTGTTAGAAGAACAATTTACAAATGGAGGTGAACGTTCTTATATTTTCAGTACCAACTATAAAGGTACATTCGGTGAAAACGGGAATTTTATCCATAAAAAATTGTTAATATCGTTTTCGAGTTTACACCGCCAAATTACTTCAGCAAATGTTATATAGAGCTCTTCCACAAAATGCTTGTAAACTATTGTTTTCTATTACTTATACCCCTTTGCAGTTCACCTGCCTGTTATATACCTAGTCTAGCGTTGTTTGTATATTTGTCGTACATTTTAAATGAGCTCACGTTGATTTGCTACATGTTCACGTTAATTTTGTGTTACGGGTGCTTTGTTGTAATTGTTATTGCTCCTACTCAGGTTCTTGTTGTTGTTCTATATAATTCTTCGAAATGGTTCAATTAATTTGGAATTGTTTGTAAGTGAGTGTGTGCGTGTGTGTGAGAGAGAGTAAATGCGATCATTCGTTTTATTTTCGTAATTAAATTAATGAGTGAAAAATGCTTTATGGGACGAATAAAATATTTAATGATGCCAATTTTAAGGTCTTCAATATAATTAAGATATTTTTAAAAGATTTTGACAACAGCTTGTGGCCATGACCAATGCTACATCAGATAGATTACGTAAGAGATGGTACAGACGGGATCTGGTTTCAATCATGGCCTGGGCACAGACCATGTGGCGTATAAGTATTTTAAATAGAGTGTCATTGAGTTAATGGTGGCGTATAATTGTTTTTAATTCGCCATATTTGGTACATTGGTGAACAGTGGAGAGTTTAAGGAATATATTTGAATTCAAAATTTTAAAGTAAAAAAATTCATACATTTAGTTAACCCTCCACCTTAAATGAGGTATTGAGAATACAGTGGAATTGCGTCAATGGTGTTTTACTGTGGGGATTCTAAAGAATATTTTTGGATATAGTAATTAGACACAGTCGACCCTATTTTTTCATTTCTACTCTCCACCAAAGGATATAGTTTTTTTGCTAATGTGTAGCTTGTAGATTCGGCTTTATTGGATGTTGTTATTGAAAATCAATATATGTGATATTTCAATCCCCCCGTATAAATGCAGAAAATTGGATATACTTGGTGGCGAAGTAAAGGTCTAATGTGATTTCTAATGGGACTTCTAATTTATACAGGACATGAGTAACAGGATGTTTACCAAAATCATTATGCTCCAGACTCCGGTTAACTAAAAATTTTGAAATGTTGCTTCATGATACCCTCCACATCCAGGGTGGGGGTATACTAACTTTGTCATTCCGTTTGTAACACCTTGAAATATCGACCTGAGATCCTATAAAGTATATATATTCTTGATCGTCATAAAATTCTAAGACGAACTAGCCATATCCGTCCGCCTGTTGAAAGCACGCTAGCATCTAAACGAAAGGATCTAGGACGTCGATATTTTCCATAAATGCGTCTTATAGTCGTAGATCGGTTGGGATTAAAACTGGGCAAAATCGGCCCAAAGGGAAAATTTTTTTCCTCACAAGGACTGAAAATACTCATAATAATCCCTTATATTTTACAGCATTTAGGCATGTTTTTTTCAATATATCTGATTGTACTTACTTGATATTGGGTAGGCGCATTCCCCCTACAACAAAAAGGTGCACCATAAAGTGCTTCTCATTCGTAGGGGGGTGAAATGGTGCAAAAACGGATAAAAATGGTACCTATCAAACGACAACAGCTAGAAACATGAAATTTGGTATGGACGTTCCTCTAATTGAGTAGATACATAATATAAAAGTATTTTTTCAAAATTCGTACTTTTAAGGGGTAAAATGGGAAGAGAGGGATAAAAATGGTACCAACCAAACGGCTGCACCTAAAATAATGAAATTCGGTGTATACATTCCTCTGATTGCGTAGACACGTAAAATAAACGGATTTTTCGAAATTCGTACTTTTTGTGGTTAAAATGAAAAAAGGGGATAAAAATAGTACCAACTAAATGACCGCAGTTAGAATCATGAAATTCGGAATATACATTCCTCTGACTGAGTAGACACGAAAAATAAAAGGTTTTTTCCAAATAGCACCAACAGCTAGAATGATGAAATTCGGTGTGTACATCTTTCTAATTGCGAAGATAAGTAAAATATAGGATTTTAGAAAGTCGTACTCTTAAGGGGGTAAAATAGGAAAAAGGGGATAAGGGGATGACCGCACTTAGAATCATAGAATTCGGAATGTATACATACTTTGACTGCATGGACAAGCAAAATAAAAGGTTTTTTCCAAATGTGTTCTTTCAAGGGACACAATGGATACAGAGGGATAAAAATAGTACCGACAGCTAGAAAATCGATTTTTTGAGTTATGTCACTCTTGCAATAAATGAAAAACCTTCAGAAGTTTTTTCAAAAAATCTTCGCATAAAATATACGATATTTATTAAAGGATGCTGTTCTAGCTCTACAATTCTATTTATCCCATGAGCAATTCCATGTTAAATTCATCAGAATTTTTCGAAGTCCTTCCGAGTTCGATGAAAATTGAGGAACATATGTGGTATTGCAAAATATTAAGTTCGACGAACCAGTATTATGTCGTTGTGCATTTGTTTGAGTCGATTTTGCAATGTCTGTCTGTCTGTCTGTCTGTCTGTCCATCTATTCTTGTAATCAAAGTACAGTTCGCAATTATTATCCGATCCTAGCAAAAGTACGTTATGTCTGTCAAGGACGGACGCAATTTAATTTTGAGCAAATCGTTTCAGATTTTGTTATAGCCCCCATACACATGATGATCCCGATTTTACTTTTCTGCTTTAGAAAACACATAAGTTAACCGAATTTCTTCAAATTTAGAGATCTTCTTCAAGTTTATCTAATCACGTTACCTTTTAACTAGAAGCACGTATGGAATTGGTCACATTGTTCCATGTTTTGCTATAGCCCCGACACAATTGTCCTTTCCGATTTGTCTTTTTTCGCTCCTAAGCCGATTTTGGAAAACTTTGACACAACATATTATATTTCACCTATAAATATTCATGTGGGTCATAAAGTGGGTCACATCGGTCCATCGTTAGTACTAGGGTTTGCATTTTCCCGTACTTTTTATTTCCCGGGAAACGGGAATTATTTTTTCAATTTCCCGGGATCCCGGGACAGCACGGGAAATCGTCAACATACTGTTTACCATGAGTCAAGCTTATTTTTTCCAATGAAACATTCACATTTTATTAAAGTAAAATAAATATATATTTCACAACGAACCTGTTACAGAATTCATATAATAATGCGCAATGTGAGATCAATTCAAACATCTTTTCAAGTTTCAAAATTAATTAAAGATCAGATATTTCTTATTTTATTGGAAAATGTGGATGATCGATTTTTCACATTAATAGTGAGTAGAGCATTAAATGAAATGTTTGTTCTTTGCCCTGTCGCTTCGAAAACTTTAAATTCTTTATTTTTGGCGTTCGGATACACGCCCAAAATCAATTTTTCCCGGTTTTTAATTTTTATACACTCCACGAGAGTATTATGTCTTTGTGCATTTGTATGTAACACCCAAAAGGAAGCGAGATAGACCCATTGTTAATTATACCGATCGACTTAGAATCACTTTTTGAATCGATTTAACGATGTCCGTCCGTCCGTCCGTCCGTCTGTCCATCTATTCTTGTAATCAAAGTACAGGTCGCAATTGTAGCCAGAACCAAATGAAACTTTGCGCAACAAAGTTTTTCGGGATAAGGACGAACGCTATTTAATTATGAACGCTATTTAATTATGGTGAAAATTGGTCAGATCGGTTCAGATTAAGATATAGCCCCCATACGAATTTCACTCCCGATTTGACTTTTTCTGCTGTAGAAACCACATATTTTAACAGATCTTCTTCAAAATTGGCAAAACATCTTATATTTCAACTAGAAACACCCACGGTGAAAATTAGCCAGATCGGTTCAGATTTAGATATAGCCCCCATACGAATTTCACTCCCGATTTGACTCTTTTCCCGCTAGATACCACAAATTAAAACTGATTTTCCTCAAACTTAGCAAAACATCTTACATTTCAACTGGAAACACCTATAGTGAAAATTGGTCAGATCGGTTCAGATTAAGATATAGCCCCCATACGAATTTCACTCCCGATTTGACTTTTTCTGCTGTAGAAACCACATATTTTAACAGATCTTCTTCAAAATTGGCAAAACATCTTATATTTCAACTAGAAACACCCACGGTGAAAATTAGCCAGATCGGTTCAGATTTAGATATAGCCCCCATACGAATTTCACTCCCGATTTGACTCTTTTCACTCTAGATACCACATATTACAACAGATTTTCCTCAAACTTGGCAAAACATCTTACATTTCAACTAGAAACACCTATGGTGAAAATTGGTCAGATCGGTTTAGATTTAGATACAGCCCCCATACGAATTTCACTCCCGATTTGACTTTTTCTGCTGTAGAAACCACATGTTTAAACAGATGTGCTTCAAAATTGGCAAAACATCTTATATTTCAACTAGAAACACCCACGGTGAAAATTAGCCAGATCGGTTCAGATTTAGATATAGCCCCCATACGAATTTCACTCCCGATTTGACTTTTTCTGCTGTAGAAACCACATATTTCAACAGAAAACATCTTCCATTTAAACTAGAAACACCCATGAAACAGAAATGGGTCACTATTGTGAAATGGGCCACTTCTTTCCATGTTTGGATATAGCCGTGATACAAATATTCTTTTCGATTTAACAAATTGAACCAGGACATATTAGCCTAATCATAATGAAACATACAAAAATTCTTTACGTTTTCACTTTTTTCCGAATTGAATTGTATTCTGATAGAAAGTGGAGTGTATCATGTAGTCGGCCCCGCCCGACTTTAGCCTTTCCTTACTGTTTTTTTTTTTTTTCAATTTATTCAATTTATTATAAAGGGTGATTGTTTAGCTATTATCTTTTTGGCAACACTGGTTTAAACAGCTGACGCACATTTCGTGTTTTGTTTCACTATCAAACATCTTCAGTTTGGTCTATAATTTAACCATGAATCGTCTTACAAACGAACAACGCTTGCAAATTATTGAATTTTATTATCAAAATGCGTGCTCTGTTAAGAAAGTTCATCGCGCGCTTCCATTTTATGGTCAGCTTAATCGACCCACTGAAGCGGCTATTCCGGCTATTGTGACTAAATTTCGCACCAAATTACATTGTTGGACATTAAACCACCAACACGCTTACGTAGAGTGCGAACTGAAGAAAATATCGCAGCTGTATCGGCCAGTGTTAATGATGACCATCAATTATCGATTCGTTGTTCGCCGTTCGCAGCAATTGGGCCTCTGTGACTCAAAAACGTGGAAATGCCAAAATTGGACTAAGCGGATGGACCATTTGAGACGCAGTCAAAGTCAACATTTGCATAAAATAATCTTCAAACATTAAATTAGATGGACCGTACTATCGATTCAAATAAAGATTTCATGCATTTTCTGAATTGTATGTGTTTTTTTTTTTGAAAAACTTTCCTATAGCTTTTAAAAAATCACCCTTTATATTCGTATAGTTTGGCATTGCATTTTTTTGATTTAAAAAAGTTATGACTTTTTTGTTCAACATTTTTAGGAAAATTCGTATTTTTTCAAGCAGCAGCACCTCCACCAAAGGTTTTCACAACATGGTCGCACCGGTCCATATCTCCGCCATTTTGTAACATTTACATTTTTTAAAAATATTATAAGATATGTTTTCCTAATTGTTATAATTACCGCGAAATACAAATTTATTTTTGTACCTGTTTGACAGTCAGGACGGTGAAACCCTTTAAGGATACCTTAAGCGAAAATTGGGATTTTAATAGAAATTTATTCATAACACAATTTTGTATTGATACAAATACTATATTTGTATACCTCTAAATTTTTTTTATTTGCTTGTTACATTGTAGCCGGACCGGATATAACCACGTCTTAAATGCATTCAATGTATCGCAATTGTATCTGGTGTCGTATAATTATTAAAAAATAATAATAATTCCACTTTTCCAAATAATATTTTCCCAATGATTTTAAATTTTTGTTTCCCAAATAAATTAATCTTTAACGAAGAGAAAAAAATACAAAAAAGCGAGACCTTTAAAGCGTGTAAAAGTCAAGCCCATAATGAAGCCATAAGTCCAACGACACTTGTAACACTTCGCTAAACACCCACATTTTCCCCGGCGACATTGTCGCCCTGGCCTGCCAATCTTAATACTTTCCAACAGCGACATAATAATTTATGATTACACTTGATGTGGAACCACAAACGACTGAGAAGAAGAAGAAATAAACTGAAAAATAACAATGAACAGAACGCGCTGAGGTCAACGTCAACAAGGGGTACGGAGAAATAAAACCTGTAACAAGTTCAATTTACAACAAACAAAATTCGCTGTGCGTATTAATGACTCAACTTCCACAGGCACTTCCAATAAATGGATTCGTATCAAAGAATTTTCCGTTTGCAAAGCACATCTAGAGGAGGGGAGCAGGCTAGGAACGGCGAGCTTACTCTGAGTTTCCAACTAACAGCATTAATCTTTACAATGACACTTGAGTAGGGAGAAGGGTATGGGCAATGACTGACGTACTTAGGCCATGGACCATTGATGCCATGAATAAGCCATCCCCATGGCGGTGAAGAGTAGTGCCATTATGTCGGAGAATGGTAGTGGCGTTTATGGTTTGTGGTAGAGTTTGTAACACCGGAAATGGGGAAAATTTACTGACTGTCCTAAAATAACTCGGGGGTATTTGCTGATGAATGGCCCAGCAAGGTGACAAATGTTTGAAGAGCTATTAAGCTATTAAAAGCTTTGCATTTTAAAGGAAGCAGAATTCTTTATTACCTCTTTAGATTTATCATGGGAATGCGTAGAGGAGGTGGACAATAATTTGTTAACATTCGTAATAAGGACTGACATATTTACTTTAACTGATGATAAAAGTTTTCACTGAACTTCCACAACAGCAACGACCAAAATGTGCAGACGACGGACACACGTATTTATACCAAATGACGTATTTATAACAATTTAAAGCAACAGTGGCCTAACTGGCACTATATTAAATTGGACACATTTTTTTCCATACATAAATGATTCTTTATCGATTAAAATTTGTTTAAAAAATAGAAAATCGTACATGTCATCAATGGATAGCTGATAAAAGAAAACAAATTAAAAAAACAGACAAATTTTAAAACTAATTTATCTCAGTTCGACAGAGTTCACTGTGATTAGGCCACTGTATCAATTCCAACATTCCAGACAGTTATGTGTGAGGAGGAATGGACACATCGAATTTTATGATTCTAGATGTAGTCATTTGATAGGTACCGTTGCCCAGCGTCAGCAGCTTCTTTAAGAAAAGTTGGCCAGCGTCAACTTTTCTATAAGAAAAGATGGCCAGCGTCAACTTTTCTATAAGAAAACTTACCCAGCGTCAAATTTTCTATAAGAAAACTTACCCAGCGTCAAATTTTCAATAAGAAAACTTGCCCAGCGTCAAATTTTCTATAAGAAAACTTGCCCAGCGTCAAATTTTCTATCAGAAAACTTGCCCAGTGTCAACTATTTTATAAGAAAAGTTCCCAAGCGTCAATTATTTTATAAGAAAAGTTGCCCAGCGTCTACTATTCTGTACGTGAAGTTGCCCAGCGTCAACTATTATTTACGGAAAGTAGGAAAGAGTCAACTTTTCTATAAGAAAACTTGCCCAGCGTCAACTATTCTATAAGAAAAGATGGCCACCGTCAACTTTTCTATAAGAAAAGATGGCCAGCGTCAACTTTTCTATAAGAAAAGATGGCCAGCGTCAACTTTTCTATAAGAAAAGATGGCCAACATCAACATTTCTATAAGAAAAGTTGGCCAGCATCAACATTTCTATAAGAAACTTTTCTATAAGTTGACCAGCATCAACATTTCTATAAGAAAAGTTGGCCAGCGTCAACTTCTTTATAATAAAAGTTGGCCAGCGTCAACTTTTTTATAAGAAAAGTTGGCCAGCGTCAACTTTTTTATAAGAAAAGTTGGCCAGCGTCAACTTTTTTATAAGAAAAGTTGGCCAGCGTCAACTTTTTTATAAGAAAAGTTGGCCAGCGTCAACTTTTTTATAAGAAAAGTTGGCCAGCGTCAACTTTTCTATAATAAAACTTGCCCAGCGTCAACTTTTTTATAAGAAAGTTGCCCAGCGGCAATGTTGGTTCCTCTTACTGAAGTAGCAAAGTTTGCAGTCGTCTATGATGTTCTTATTACATTTCTTTCATGCGATTTGTTATCCAGATGCTGATAATATTCCGAATTTGAGGTTGTCATTGCTCCTGATCGGCCATAGCATTGCTATGAATTCCTTATCCAGCTACTGCCAATACTCTGTATTAAATTTCCATTGCTGTCTTTCTGCATTTGATATGACCGGTTCATTCCAACGTTTGCTGGTTCATTATCCAGCTTCTGTTGGCGCTGCTCCTGTGTGGTGATTGCCATTGCTCCTGGTGTTGTCGTCATTTCGTAATGCTTTTGTCAAAGGAAATTGTGACGATTTAATGGAGCTTAACAATGACAGCAAACGACTTGTCGTCGTCGGTATAGACAATAGGAAATGTCTATGCGTGTATGTCTGTTTGTATGTAATCAGTAACCGAACAAACCAAAAAGGAAAATTCCAACAACAGGAGCAATCTCTTTAATGTCTACACAAGTTTTAACCAAAGCAAAAGGTAAACAAAGTAGCAAAGTAACCGTAAGTAACAACATCAGCACGAAGGCAACTGACATGGTTCAAAGGTCAGGGAGCAGTAGCACGAATCAGCTTTAAGGCTCCCACGCACAAACAACTCTAGACAATGAAAGGATTAAAACAACAAAGGAGAATACAATACAATAGTACAGGATACTGATTCATTTTTTTCGAAACGTTGTAAATAACTTAAAAGGATGTAGAAATATTTTAAAAACAACAAAAGTTTAAAGTTGACCGCATTCTTTATATAACTTTAATTTTAAAGGATCTGGAGTTATTTTGAAAATCAAAAAGTCTTTACTTTACTTGACCTTCTCTATAAGAAAACTTGACCAGCGTCAACTTTTCTATAAGAAAACTTGACCAGCATCAACATTTCTATAAGAAAACTTGACCAGCATCAACATTTCTATAAGAAAACTTGACCAGCGTCAACTTTTCTATAAGAAAACTTGACCAGCGTCAACTTTTCTATAAGAAAACTTGACCAGCGTCAACTTTTCTATAAGAAAACTTGACCAGCGTCAACTTTTCTATAAGAAAACTTGACCAGCGTCAACTTTTCTATAAGAAAACTTGACCAGCGTCAACTTTTCTATAAGAAAACTTGACCAGCGTCAACTTTTCTATAAGAAAACTTGACCAGCGTCAACTTTTCTATAAGAAAACTTGACCAGCGTCAACTTTTCTATAAGAAAACTTGACCAGCGTCAACTTTTCTATAAGAAAACTTGACCAGCGTCAACTTTTCTATAAGAAAACTTGACCAGCGTCAACTTTTCTATAAGAAAACTTGACCAGCGTCAACTTTTCTATAAGAAAACTTGACCAGCGTCAACTTTTCTATAAGAAAACTTGACCAGCGTCAACTTTTCTATAAGAAAACTTGACCAGCGTCAACTTTTCTATAAGAAAACTTGACCAGCGTCAACTTTTCTATAAGAAAACTTGACCAGCGTCAACTTTTCTATAAGAAAACTTGACCAGCGTCAACTTTTCTATAAGAAAACTTGACCAGCGTCAACTTTTCTATAAGAAAACTTGACCAGCGTCAACTTTTCTATAAGAAAACTTGACCAGCGTCAACTTTTCTATAAGAAAACTTGACCAGCGTCAACTTTTCTATAAGAAAACTTGACCAGCGTCAACTTTTCTATAAGAAAACTTGACCAGCGTCAACTTTTCTATAAGAAAACTTGACCAGCGTCAACTTTTCTATAAGAAAACTTGACCAGCGTCAACTTTTCTATAAGAAAACTTGACCAGCGTCAACTTTTCTATAAGAAAACTTGACCAGCGTCAACTTTTCTATAAGAAAACTTGACCAGCGTCAACTTTTCTATAAGAAAACTTGACCAGCGTCAACTTTTCTATAAGAAAACTTGACCAGCGTCAACTTTTCTATAAGAAAACTTGACCAGCGTCAGCTTTTCTATAAGAAAACTTGACCAGCGTCAACTTTTCTATAAGAAAGCTGGACCAGCGTCAACTTTTCTATAAGAAAACTTGACCAGCGTTAAATTTTCTATAAGAAAATTTGACCAGCGTCAACTTTTCTGTAAGAAAACTTGACCAGCGTCTACTTTTCTATAAGAAAATTTGAAATTTTTCTATGAGAAAAATTGTCATTTTTTCATCATACTTCATTTTCTATTTTGTATGTTTATCATATTATTCGAAGAATTGATTTCTTAAAGTCTCTTTTAAATTCTATTTTTAAATTTTTATAAGAAAGTCGCGACGAAAAAACTGAAATAAATTCTTTAGAACTAATTGTTATATATTCCTCATTCCACATCTGTTTGTGAAACATTTTAAAGTTTCTTTCTTCCATTTTTTGTAAAAAGCAAAAAAGTTATGAGGGAACAACATCACTTCATTTGTTGCCAACTATTGTGGGAGGGTCAGGTTAGGTCGATTCGAATTAGACATACCCTACACAATGAAGTGAACGACTCAGTATATTAAACTGTTAAACTTAAAATTAGTTGCCTTGTTTTTTTTTTGTTTTCTTTTAGGGAATTGTGAATTTTTAAGATGGTATCCCGATGCTGGATATATATAATATTCCGAAAGTTTTTTTTTCAGCTCGACCATTTTGTTTGGCTCAGAACTTAGATTTTCTTAGGATATTTTAAGGATTTCTCACGTCCGTACAGTTTTAATAGTTGAATATTTTTATTAGTTACAAACTGTTTGTCAAATTTTTTTAACATCCATCTTAGGCAGGGTGCTGGCCTAACAAGGCATCTTTAAATGTTTTCAATATTAAACTTCCAACTTGAACATGAGCCAGAAAAGGCAAAATATGGCATGTTTAACATAAATTTCGAGTGAGAAAACTTTGTTACAACAACCGACAACAACAACAATAAAAAATAAAACTATGAACAAAAATGAACTTGTTTAAAAATGAAGAAGAAAACGAATCCCGCCATTATCTAGAAGACGTCCTGGGCCAGCAAAAAGAAATTTCCCCCAGGGAGTTGGCATACGCATGCCGGAAAAAAAGTTACAAAGAAGAATAACATCAACAGCGGCATCAACATCAGCATCACCATTGTCATCATGTACAACATCGGTGTTACTTTTTTGGCCTTTTTCACTTGTAAATAACATATACACAAATCAAAAACAAGCTTTGCAACTTGAACTGGCAGGGAAATGCATTGGACTGTGAAAGGAAGTAAGAACAGGCGTGTGGCCGTCGAAGTAGGAGTTATTAAACTACAAAAAATGAGCAAGCAAGACAGAACCTGTTAAACGATATGTCCTTTTCTGTAAGAAAAATTACCCAAAGACAGTTTGTAATAAGAAAATTTGTCGAGCATCGATTCTTAAGAAGAAAACTTCAGTTTTTTAGAAGAAATGTTGACCTACGAGAACTCGCCTCAACTTTTCTATAGGAAAAGAAATGTAGACCAACGTCAACATACCTCAACCAAATGTTGCCGTGCGTCAACTTTTCTATAAGAAATGTTGCCGTGCGTCAACTTTTCTATAAGAAATGTTGCCGTGCGTCAACTTTTCTATAAGAAATGTTGCCGTGCGTCAACTTTTCTATAAGAAATGTTGCCGTGCGTCAACTTTTCTATAAGAAATGTTGCCGTGCGTCAACTTTTCTATAAGAAATGTTGCCGTGCGTCAACTTTTCTATAAGAAATGTTGCCGTGCGTCAACTTTTCTATAAGAAATGTTGCCGTGCGTCAATTTTTCTATAAGAAATGTTGCCGTGCGTCAACTTTTCTATAAGAAATGTTGCCGTGCGTCAACTTTTCTATAAGAAATGTTGCCGTGCGTCAACTTTTCTATAAGAAATGTTGCCGTGCGTCAACTTTTCTATAAGAAATGTTGCCGTGCGTCAACTTTTCTATAAGAAATGTTGCCGTGCGTCAACTTTTCTATAAGAAATGTTGCCGTGCGTCAACTTTTCTATAAGAAATGTTGCCGTGCGTCAACTTTTCTATAAGAAATGTTGCCGTGCGTCAACTTTTCTATAAGAAATGTTGCCGTGCGTCAACTTTTCTATAAGAAATGTTGCCGTGCGTCAACTTTTCTATAAGAAATGTTGCCGTGCGTCAACTTTTCTATAAGAAATGTTGCCGTGCGTCAACTTTTCTATAAGAAATGTTGCCGTGCGTCAACTTTTCTATAAGAAATGTTGCCGTGCATCAAGTTTTCTGAAAGAAAAGCTGCCGTGCGTCAACTTTTCTAGAAGAAATGTTGCCGTGCGTCAACTTTTCTATAAGAAATGTTGCCGTGCGTCAACTTTTCTATAAGAAATGTTGCCGTGCGTCAACTTTTCTATAAGAAATGTTGCCGTGCGTCAACTTTTCTATAAGAAATGTTGCCGTGCGTCAACTTTTCTATAAGAAATGTTGCCGTGCGTCAACTTTTCTATAAGAAAAGTTGCTGTGCGTCAACTTTTCTATAAGAAATGTTGCCGTGCGTCAACTTTTCTATAAGAAATGTTGCCGTGCGTCAAATGTTCAATAAGAAATCTTGCCCTACCTCAATTTTTTAATTGAATTTTGTATTTCCTCCTTTTCTCGACACTGTTCGCCATTCCGCCATCTGTCTTGACACTAGCCAATGCTGTTGCTGGCTTGGTTGTGTTGGTGCCAAAAACACAAGATTTTCTGTTATTTGCATTTAAATCATTTCGGGTTGTTCTTTTGTTTGTTTGTTTTATTACTATTTGGTATATCTTGTGTACACCTACTGCGTTATCCTGGGCGTCCGTTGTCATTCGACGTCGCTTACAATTTATTAATGTATGCAACGTTTCAAGTCACGCCGTCGAACTTTACGACGTTACGCCAGCCAGCATTTGCACTATAACGACGCCACAAAATAAAAAGAGAAAACTTTACATACAACCATAAAATATTGTATAATGTATTTGGGAATTTTATGGCATACCAAAGGATATATATGGTCGGGGGTGTGGGAGTGTATGTTTTGGATATCCGAACTCATTTCGAAGGTGTCGACAATGAAATATATTCTGTTGCGGTTTTGATGTGTCACAAACACAAACTGTGACTCTCTGGGTCAGGATAGACGAGGAGAGCTGGGGTTTGTAATTTACATTTATTTGGCACTACTGGCGTTTTTTATGCCAGCGCAGAAAAATTTACGATTCTCAGCAGGACATAAAACCAAACAACTGTCAGTGGCAGTGCAAATCCAATACCTCCGGCTAACTCTGCAGGAACTGCGGGTGGAGGTGACACTAACACAAAACATATGTTGGCGAATTTGAATAATGTTTTCTGGTTCGCGGTTTTGCCCAGATATAGACAGTCGCTCAGTCAGTCGTACGTCCATGTGTACTTAGAGTAAAGCTTTATGGCCTAAACTACTGTTGGTGATGAAGGGTTTAATGGACTATTCGTTTTTTGTTTTTGTCTCTTTCTTTATTTTTGCCAACATGTTGTTATAACGAGCAATGAATGATATCGAAGAGGATTTTTAATATACGCACCACTTGTCAGTTTACATTTTTAATTTAATGTTTTTATATACATATATTTGTGTAGAAAATATGACTTTTCCTCAAATTGTAAAGCCCATAAAAATCCACCCATGTGTTGCTTGGGGTAAAGAACAGTAATTCAGAGCGTAGTTTTGCAAAAATCCTACAAAGGATCCTATTGCCTTTTTAAGTCATGATGTTATTTATCGCCAACTGCCAATGATTGATGATTGAGAACCAGCTCGTCGAGTGTTAAGTATCAAGAGGAAGGGCAAATAGCACAACAACGTCCACAGTGGAATCACGAAAATCACTCTAGATAGAGGAAACGTTTCATGATTTCAAAATTGGATAGTTTACAGCTTTAATTAATTAATTGTTATGAGGTCTCATTTTGGACTCTTCAAAGGACTCCAAATAGAGTAAAAGTTTCATGACCTTCGAAAAAATTAAATAATTAATCATTGATATATTTGATTTTATAAATTCGATAAAACGATACTAAAAACAAGTAAGTGTCAGACGGCTAAACTGGCATATATACACTAGGCTGGGTCGCCGTCCATACAAATGGAAAAACAAGTTCCAGTCACCACACGAAAATAAAGTTTGGATTGTTTAATGATGATTTGCAAAATATTTCGTTCCTAGATCAAGCCATCTGTGAGCTGAACGCTCCTGTTTTCATCATGTTTTTCCGGTGTAATTTTTTTATGTGTTACATTTTATCCCATTTTTTTTCTAAAATCATAGACCCTTGAAAGCACTTTAAATAAATTTTTTTATTCTTGCCTTAGAGTAACTTATTGGTCGAATTATTGGACGTTTATATTAATTTTTGTGGATTTTCACAGTGACTACTGAAAACTTTTTCGTATTTGGTGGTAGTATTTTAATAAATAGCTGCAGTAAATATCTTTCGAATGATGCCTAAATGGTGAACATCGGAATGAAATTGACGCCACAGCGCTCATTTTTGTAAAAAGTGTATTAAATTATTTCACAAAAATGGAGTCAGTGACGTCATTTTTCGTCCGTTATTCATCACTTAGGCATCATTCGAAAGGAGTATTACACCTCTTACAAAATGTTTCCAAAAATTAATATAAACGTCCTATAAGACGACCAAGAAATTATTCTAAGACAAGCATAACATTTTTATTTAAAGTGCTTCCAAGGGTATATTAATTCAGAAAAAAAAATTTGAGCAAAAATGCAACATAAAAAATTTCACGGGAAAAACATGATTTTTAGAGTTTTTTTCAGGTGTGTTTAGCTCACAGATGGCTTGACCCAGTGACGAAATATTTTGCGGATCATCATTAAACAATCCAATCTTCATTTCTGGGGGTGACCGCTGCAATTTACTTTCGTGACCCATCCTAATATACACCCTCACTCTCAAATACCATATGCATGAAAGTTATAAGGATATAAATTTGACTTGGGGTCGGATAATTTATGTAGAAGGTACTGGAAGGTTCGTGGCACATGGTCCCAGCTTCCACATTTATAGTTACAGCTGTAAAAACGTGCTCCGATAAGGAAGCTTTATAACTTCCTTTATACATTTATCTAGGAAAGGGACTATTGAATGGGATATACTAAAAGGGGCGTGGCAAAATCATAAATATTTTGTAGGTTCAGAGTTATTAAAAAAAATCAAATATTAAATTCTTTAGTTTTATTAGTTTTATTTTGACCAAAGCTTATGCCAATTTGTGTGGGAGGCACCAGATGAGGTGTGGCAATATCGCTCATATTTTAGGTTAATGCAATGTCTATAAAAATATCGCCGAACGTCAAATTTCAGAGTATTCCGATTAGAGTGATCAAATCCGAGACCGAAAACCGGTTCAACCGGTTTTTTCGTCTGAGACCGACCGGTTTTTGAAAATCGCAGTTTTCGAAAAACCAGGAAATCCGGGTTTTTACGCCGGTCTCAAAAGGGTTTTCATTCCGCTACTATATTTTGAGTAATTAGCTAAAAACTAAAAACAGCATAACGCAAAGTATAAAATGGCGGCGTTCAACCTAGGTTTGTCAAGTATTTCTTATGGGCACATAAGAACACATATGAGAGCAAATGCTGCCAGATTTCTTGGTGGCTATGATACCAATATTAATTTTTCTTTAGGGGTTTCACAAGGGGTCCTACAATTGTACATATTTATCGTATGTACTAATAAACTTGGAGAAAGCATCGCATTTGGTTAGACTATAAGCAAGACGACCATAACTTTTAGGACCTTCACATTAAAAAACAGTCCTGAAAACTTTCGGGGGTAACTTTTGTATTTGAAGACAAAAAACATAACAAGGCTGTCGTTCTAAAATATGAAAGTTATTAAGCTTTCGAATTACTAACCAATCAGCCAGACCAGTGGGTTGGTGGAAAGTTGGTACCAGATCGAGTTAAAGTGTTCAATAATGTCGTACTATTTATACTAAAATAACCAGAACAGATAACCCCCAGAAAACAATTCTCTTAATTCCAAATAAAATACCAGTGGAAAATATCTGCCACATCAAAAAACATCAAACTATGTATATCTTCAAAGTATATTTAAATATTCAGTATATACTTATTATTTTATATTTGTTATTTAATATTTTGAATCATAGGCTGCAAGGAACTTTAATTCAATCAACATTGACTAAAATACCATATTTCATCAATATTGAAGAAGGTCAAAGAAAATCCATACTGGCTCAAAATCTTTTGCTATTATCCTATAATGAAAATATCACCCCATATTTTATTGTTTTAAGAAAACCCGAAAATACCTGGTCCGACCAGTTACTTCAAAACAATAAAACCGGGCAACCGTTTTTGTTTTTAAATCGCGGTTTACGAAAAACCCGAAAACCCGACATGATTGTAAAATATCGTTTGGAAGTTACATGATTTTAATTTAACATAGGAATATGACCTTTTTGTGTGGGAGGTACCCGAAAGGGGCGTGGTAATTTCGCCGATCTTCGAACTTAAACTAAGTTTGGGAATAATATTACCATGTACAAAGTAGGCATTGATTTCTTACCTCTTTTCGAGAGTTATCATGTATACCAGCCAGCTAGATGGACATTGCTCAAATATCTTTAAAAGTCGTGAAACGGATTTGGTTCAAACATACTTAGGGTCTTGAGTCACTCCTTCAATGCTCCTCCAACTTTCTTCTGTTCCAAATGATATATACCCTTCAACTCTGTACAGTCAGGGTATAAAAAAGTTACTCAGTTTGTTGTTTAAATGAGTAAATAAAAGAGCTTTTGAATAAATTTTATTTGAATTGATTAAGTACGTTAATTTTTATAAATTTCTCCGTGAAACTTTTTGTGTGTGTGTGTGTGTGTGTGAATGAATACTATAATACATAGAAAATATTTTTTTTCTGACCAGCGGATGGTCGTCACCTACCAAACCCATGATAAAAGTAGAGAGCAAGTAAGTGATAAATTTGTAGACATTTTTAGATAAATTTGCATTCCCAGTTAAAATCAAATAGTAATTATTTTTCAAAGTAGTTCGAATGCCCCCACAAAATCCCTAAAATATTTTATGATCCCCGTTTCCATTACATATTTTTTGTCCACATGGTTGGGGACAAATACCTATACCTGGTAAGCCTGGATGTGAGCTATGAAAGGATTTTTGAAAATTCACCAAAATTTTCCCCAAATATGTTTTTTTATATCGTGAATTCGCATAGATTTTTCCTTAATTCGTACTTTTTTGTGCTGACAAAAATGGGAATAATTTAATGCTGAAATTCCATTTGTACATCCCGCAAACTGAGTGCTTGCGCGAAATACAGAAATTTTTCGAAATTCATAGTTTTAAAGGGATAACAAGTAAAAACGGCGTTAAGTTCAGCCTGGCCGAACTTTATATACCCAAAATTTATAATGCCAAAATTGGACTAAGCGGATGGACCATTTGAGGCGCAGTCAAGATCAACATTTGCATGAAATAATCTTCAAACATTAAATTATATGGACCGTACTATCGATTCAAATAAAGATTTAATTTTTTTTCTGAATTTTATGTGTTATTTTTTTTGAAAAACTTTCCTATAGCTTTTAAAAATCACCCATTATTTCCATTCTATTTTAATTCCAAAAGTACAAATCCAATATATCACGTACATAATGCAAAATAACCTAACTTCATGATTCGAACAATTTTGTCCGTAAAAGTAAAAAATAGGAAGTACGAATTTGGAAAAAAATACTTTTATATTATGTATCTACTCAATTAGAGGAATGTACACACCGAATTTCGTGTTTCTAACTGTTGTCGTTTGATAGGTACCATTTTTATCCCTTTTTGTCCCATTTCTCCCTCTACGACTAAAAAATCACTTTATGGTGCTCGTTTTTGTTATGGGGGAATGCTCATATCCAATATCAAGTAAGCACAAGCAGACATATTGTAAAAATATGCTTAAATACTCTAAAATATTAGGGGTTATTATGGGTATTTTTAGTCCTTGTGAGGGAAAAATTTTTCCCTTTGGGCCGATTTCGCCCAGTTTCAATCCCAACCGATCTACGACTATAAGACGCAGTTATGGAAAATTTGGACGTCTTAGCTCCTTTCGTTTAGATGCAAGCGTGCTTCCAACAGACGGACGGGCATGGCTAGATCGTCTTAGAATTTTATGACGATCAAGAATATATATACTTTATATGATCTCAGGTCGATATTTCAAGGTGTTACAAATGACAAAGTTAGTGTACCCCATCCTGGAGGTGGAGGGTATAAAAATGGTACCAACAAACTTTTGTCCTATAATTGATTAACTCCTATAAAAGATGTTTACACCATACTTTCTATACTCGAGCTATATTTTGAATGAAGTAGGACTTTTTGGATAATTCCATATTAAATTTTAGTTAAAGTTTGAACACACACATATAGGTTGGGCCATTTAAAATTTTAAATTTGAAATATCGATTACTTTGACTTTGAAAGGTAGAATAACATTCATTTTTATTTTCAGGTTTATGTTTGACAGTTGCAAAATGGAACGCTATACGCGCGAACAAAATAGGAAAATATTAAAAACTTACTTCCAAAGTAGTGAGTCTTTAACGCAAACTGCAAGAGAATTTTCGAGAAGAGTTCGGCCTTCAGTTCAGCCTTCATGAAACTCATTTTCATCTCGATGGCTATGACAATAAGCAAAATTGACGCATATGGGGTTCACAGAACCCACACGTGACTATAGAGAAGCCAATGCATCTACAACGAGTCACTGTTTGCTGTGGATTTTGGGCAGTACTGAAAAATTGGGTTGATCGGATGAGCCGATTCTAATTTAAAATGTTACATGGCCCACCCTATAGCTTTATTCGTCGCGCGTCCAATTGACCAATGTTCCGTTAGCAGGATTGTGTTGATATTTGACAAGTGTCAGTGGGGCACTACCACTATTAAGAGACCCTATATGGACGTAGTTTTGATGTGGGCTACACAAAATCTGTACCCTACACCTAGGGTGCCATATAGCCGACCACTTTCTTGTTTACTTCTTTGCTATTCTTCAGTCGCACACCACTTTCCTTAAAGTATTTTAATCAACATCATTTGATGAAAGTATAAAATTAAATTTCATTTTTTGTTTATCTCAAACATCATTTCACTTCAAATTGTTAATTTCATTTTCAGTTCCAGTTGCTTTTCTTTAATGTTTATTGCTCGCGACAGTAGTCGAGTCGGTCGCATTAGGTTAATAAGGAACGCAGCCACAGAACGCTTTTATGCTTATGGCGCGCGGAATGTCCCAGCGGGAACATTTTCACTTAGTATTTAATATGTTTGTTCTAGTCACTTATACATACAAGCTCACACAGCAGCAGGACATGTACTCGTATGGATGTATGTAGTATATGAAAATGTTGTTATAAAAACACACAGCCACACAAACTCAGATGGACTTGTATGTAAGTATTATTGACTCACAATTTAATACATGCGTATGTACTTGTGTTTATCTACTTACTGACATATGTACTATGTACTCAGTAAATACACAAGCTTAAAATACAACAAAATTCTCGAAGGTGAAATTTGTACAAATTAAATACTTGAAATCCCAAAACGCATATCCCAAAAAAAAAAACAAACAAAAAATCTAAAAAGGTAGATGAACATGGGCAAACAGTCGACATTTTCTGGGCAATGGAGATGAGAGCTACATGGCTGTTCTGGGATTTCAGGCATTTAGTTGTAGCAAATTTCAAGTACAAGGTTAGACTCTGCACTAGTTACATATTAGACGTGCAGACTTAACATACTAAGTAAGTGCTAATTTCTATGTGGCATGGAGGAAGAACAGATAAAGAATATTTAAATTTAAACAAATTTGAACGTATATTGTAGGTGATTCCATGTCTTCTAGTAAATATGCCCCTTTTCTCAGCGAATTGTAAGATCTGGATCGATTTGAGACTGTATTTCATATATATTACATTCTTAGTCAATCTAGCAAAGCCATTCTACCTATTGAAATTAAAATAACAACCGAACCAAATATTTAAAGTTTTTTTTTAAATTATCTATCAATAGCAAGCGAGCAAGCGCTCGCCAACCAATTGCTATGAATGTTGAGCTTTTTAACTTTCATGGAAATACAGAACAAATGTGGCTTCCAAATTTGGAGCATTAGAACTCAGCTCTTCTTAAAGGAGCTAGGAGGTCCAAATTTCCCATAAATGTGTCTTATAGTCATAGATCGATTGCGATTGCAAATGGGCGAAATCGGTCCACAGAGAAAATTTTTTTCCTCAGGAGGAATAAAAATAATATAGAGTATTTAAGTATGTTGTTTAATTTTCTTGATATTTGGTATATACATTCCCCTTATAGCAGAAACGTGCAGAATAAAGGGGTTCTTATTCGTAGGGTGTGAAATGGGACAAAAATGGATAAAAATGGTACCTATCAAACGACAACAACTAGAACAAGTAAAAACGGCGTTAAGTTCGGCCGGGCCGAACTTTATATACCCTCCACCATGGACAGCATTCCACAGAGGCTGTCGAGTTTCGTAGAAGTGCAGTAATAGTACAGGAAAATATTTTTTTAATATAGGCAAACCAAAACAAATACAAATATTGACAAAATAATTTTATAAATAAATATAATATTTTATTACTTCAAACTACGCTTATAAGGCAAGGCTACCAATACGTTTACACTTATATATCGAAATAATACTTCAAGTCAATTCAAAAAAGTAAATATTCTTACAAAAATTTATATTTTCAAAAAAAAATTATATTTTCAAAGTTGGTTGTATTTCCATTCTATTTTAATTACAAAAGTACAAATTTTGAAAACTCATTATCTCACGTACATAGTGCAAAATAACCTAACTACATGATTTAACCATTTTTGCCGTAAAAGTAAAAAGTACGAAATACACACCAAATTTCGTGTATCTAGCTGTTATCGTTTAATATTTACCACTTTTATCCCTTTTTTGCCCAATTTCGTCCCCTATGAATAAGAATCACTTTATGGTGCGCTTTTATGCTATAAGGGGAATGTTCATTCCAAATAACTTTCAATCCTCACCGATCTGCAACCATAAGACATATTTAGGGAAAATTTGAACCTCCTAGCTCAGTTAGTTCGGAAGCTAGCGTGCTTTCAACAGACAGACAAACGGACATGGCTATATCGTCTTAGAATTTTACCACGACCCAGAATATATATACTTTATAGGGTCTCCGATGAATATTTTAAGGTGTTACAAACGGAATGACAAAGTGAATATACCCTCATCCTGGAGGTGGAGGGTATAAAACGATATTCGGTGTGTACATTCCTATAATTGAGTAGATACAAAATATTTTTTCCAAATTCGTACTTTTAAGGGATAAAATTGGAATAGCGGGATAAAAATGGTACCAACCAAACGGCTGCATATAGAATAATAAAATTAGGTGTACACATAAACACTTAAAATAGGTTATTTAAGTTTTGAAGATTGCTGTCTTATATTTACTTTTTGAATTGACTTGAAGTATTATTTCGATACATGTAGTCGATGACTACCACGCTGTATGAACATATTGGTGGCCCTGCCTTATAAGCGTTGTTTAAAATAATTAATTTAATTATTTTTTATTTTAGTTGGGCTATATTAAAAATCGTAAAATCGACAGCCTCTGTCGAATGCAATCCATGGTGTAGGTTATATAAGGTTCGGCCCGGCCGTTAAGTTCCTAACCTCTTCATTCTCCTAACTTCATCAAACTTATATTCTTTGATCCCCCTTTTTTGTGCATTGTTGTGCCAAAAATGGGCGGTATTAGAAAAGTGGGCGTGGCACCTCCCATACGAAGTTAAAACTTATTATTGAATATTGTCAGTTCTATGACACCTAGAGTGCTGTAATTTTGTGTAAGTGAATCTAGCATCAATATGCATAGTTGTGCCAACAATGGGCGGTATTAGAAAAGTGGGCGTGGCACCATTTATCCATTTATCCATTTATCCATTTATCCATTTATCCATTTATCCATTTATCCATTTATCCATTTATCCATTTATCCATTTATCCATTTATCCATTTATCCATTTATCCATTTATCCATTTATCCATTTATCCATTTATCCATTTACCCATTTATCCATTTATCCATTTATCCATTTATCCATTTATCCATTTATCCATTTATCCATTTATCCATTTATCCATTTATCCATTTATTCATTTATCCATTTATCCATTTATCCATTTATCCATTTATCCATTTATCCATTTATCCATTTATCCATTTATCCATTTATCCATTTATCCATTTATCCATTTATCCATTTATCCATTTATCCATTTATCCATTTATCCATTTATCCATTTATCCATTTATCCATTTATCCATTTATCCATTTATCCATTTATCCATTTATCCATTTATCCATTTATCCATTTATCCATTTATCCATTTATCCATTTATCCATTTATCCATTTATCCATTTATCCATTTATCCATTTATCCATTTATCCATTTATCCATTTATCCATTTATCCATTTATCCATTTATCCATTTATCCATTTATCCATTTATCCATTTATCCATTTATCCATTTATCCATTTATCCATTTATCCATTTATCCATTTATCCATTTATCCATTTATCCATTTATCCATTTATCCATTTATCCATTTATCCATTTATCCATTTATCCATTTATCCATTTATCCATTTATCCATTTATCCATTTATCCATTTATCCATTTATCCATTTATCCATTTATCCATTTATCCATTTATCCATTTATCCATTTATCCATTTATCCATTTATCCATTTATCCATTTATCCATTTATCCATTTATCCATTTATCCATTTATCCATTTATCCATTTATCCATTTATCCATTTATCCATTTATCCATTTATCCATTTATCCATTTATCCATTTATCCATTTATCCATTTATCCATTTATCCATTTATCCATTTATCCATTTATCCATTTATCCATTTATCCATTTATCCATTTATCCATTTATCCATTTATCCATTTATCCATTTATCCATTTATCCATTTATCCATTTATCCATTTATCCATTTATCCATTTATCCATTTATCCATTTATCCATTTATCCATTTATCCATTTATCCATTTATCCATTTATCCATTTATCCATTTATCCATTTATCCATTTATCCATTTATCCATTTATCCATTTATCCATTTATCCATTTATCCATTTATCCATTTATCCATTTATCAATTTATCCATTTATCCATTTATCCATTTATCCATTTATCCATTTATCCATTTATCCATTTATCCATTTAGCCATTTATCCATTTATCCATTTATCAATTTATCCATTTAACCATTTATCCATTTAACCATTTATCAATTTATCCATTTAACCATTTGTCCACCTATCCAAAAATCTAAAATCATATAAATTAATTTAATTTTTTATATTTGCATATCCTTTTTTCATTCAGTCGGCATCTCTTCAATCTTTCAGTACTACGTTCTGTTTTATGTTCATTCTTCGATCCGTCCTGTTTATAATAGTGACCCCCATACTATCCTTCGACTTCTTCCTCGTTCTATGATACGATTTGCTCTCTGGTCTTCTGTTGATTTCACATATTGTTGTCCTCGTTGTTTTGTGGAACCTTATATTTCGTATTGCTATCTTCTCGCCTCTTTTTGAAATTGAATGCCTCATATACACATACATTTTTAGTTTCTTTTTGTCGAAATACACATGTATTTACTTACTTCAAGGATATTCATATTGTGAAATCTTCTCTTTCGATATTTCATACTCGTATGCTGGTGTTGTTGCAGCACGGCCTTTAACACTTCTTCTACTACGAAGGTTATAATTTATGTTTATTTAACAGAACAACAGAATTTAAGAGGTTTACACAAAACCAATGTTTACTTTGAAAACATTCCTCCAGGACAAAAGAATGTGGCGAGAGCCTGAACAGATTTAAGCAAATATTGTCGGAAATTTTCAAAATCTGCTGGTAACTATTGAGCGGAAAGAAAATCCATAAATTATATTTTAGGTATTTTTTTGTTGGGAGGGGGAGGATGTGGAAAAGTATTAACCTACTTTTTCAATTAATGTGGAATTTTGCATATTCTCAAGGACACACGGACGGACGGTTTGGTTTTTTGGTAAAACTCAGAATGATTGTGTGTGTTTTTGTTGTGCTACAGCCACTATCGATATTTGAGCCCTTTCAGTGGTAGGGGAAGGAGGAAATGTGGAATTCCCCCTTCCCCCCAACAAAGTCACTTAACCAACTAAACTACTGTGAAGCTATCTGTATACGGTTATTTAAGGCCATTTTGCCGAAACGGAAACATAACTGGCAACCGTAAAATATGATAAATTACTTTATAATAAAAGGTTAACCAGGCAATTTTCGTGGTTTATTGTTTATTTTTTTCTACTGAGGGTTAATGTTCCATGTCAGTCGGGACCTGGGTGTACAGCCGTGTTCTGTTTGTTTCTTTGTCCAGTTTTTTTGTTATTCACTCATCTCTGTTTTGTGGTTCGTGTTTTTGGCCTTTTTTCCGGTGAACTGATTTACGGAGGTCACAACATATTTACCCATCTGTTTTGGAATGTTGCGGGATACCATACCATGATTATTATGTTTTCATTGTGTAAACAGATTGGCTGTGATTGTCAATATATATCTACACATTTTCAGTGCAGGCACTTTTTTCGGGAGGTGGTTTCTAACAAAGTAGAGAATGAAATGTAAATCAGTCAGCCAGATAAATGACCGACCACAAGGACGAATTTGTAACACCGATTAATAGAAAATAGATAGAGAAAGTCAAACGATGGAGAAATTGACACACAAGGGGAAGGAACTTATTGTAAACAGAATGATGGACAAGTGCAGACATGTGTATTGAAGCGTAGACAGAAATATGAACACATGAACATAGAGAAGATCGTCTCGACTGAGGACTCGACAAATATATACACAAAGGACGAATCAGAGTCAGAAAAGAGCAGTGAACATAAGTTAGAGAAGTACAGGTGTATATAGTCGATGCATGGCCTCAAGAACAGCCAGAAAAAGGACAACAAGTTAAAAGGGCGTTGAATCTTATATACCCTTCACCATGGAGTAAATTCCACAGCACTACCGGCTCCTATAGGAGCTGTTCACTATAGACTAATTCCATGTGAAACCGAATAGAAATTTTCCTTGTGTCGTCGGTAAATGAAAATTTACAAATTTTTACTTTTCTTTGAGGCGAGCACCCACTAGAGTGGGTGGAAAATAAAGACTTTTGTCATAAGGTATTATTAACTTTAGAATGTCCCAAGCTATTATTGCCGAAAAATTGTCTATTTTTACTATTTGACCCAGAAATAACAATTATTACGACTTGATGCCAAAATTTGCTAATAGAAGTTATTCTTGTTTTTTTATTTTTTCTCAGCAAATAGCTCTACACCTGTGTTCCAAATACTCTGTAAATTTCTCAATGTGTGTTAAGTAGTTCCTGAGATATTAGCCAAAATTTAGAAATGCTAATGTGTATTTATTTTATCTTTTTAAAACCTACACCACTTCGTGGACTAGGGTATTATAAGTTAGTTTTCCGACAAATGTTTGTAACACCAAGAAATAATCGAGCTAGACCCAACTTTAAGTATACGGATCGGCTTAGAATCACCAGCTGTGCGTCCGTCTGCTGTCCATTTAAGCTTGTTCGCACTCTACAGGATGTAGTTGTTGTCCGATTGTCATGAAATTTGGCGAAAGTTACTTGTTTGGCCATGCCTAACATTGAATTTGCAAAGTCAGACTTTTAGTGTGTAGACTTAGTTCGGTGGAATATTTTGTTTATCTGCGCTTCTCATTTGTCGTATGTGAGCGCTGGTACTAATATGAACCCTGATTTAAGTCATAGACATACATTCGTTGCGAAAGTTCTGACGAGATGGGGTAGCGCCCATCGAAACTGCGCAGTCAACTTTCAGCTACAACAATAAAGGTCTCACTTTGCCTTTTTGCTGATTTTGGGTTCTGCTGAAGACTTCAGCACAACCTTTGGTCTTAAACCAAAATAAATGACAACACATACAACAATACAGACCAACTATACATACAAACAATTTCAATTTTTTTGAAAAAAAAAAAATCAAAACTTTTTTTAATTTTAACGTTTTTCAGCACTAAAAAACAAGAAATGTCCAAAAAAAGTTGTCACAATATCTTTCACAGCACAAAAATATGACTGAAAAAATGCTCCAGATCACATGACATTTTTGTTTAGTGTCGTTTGACAAGTCAACATGGAAAGACTCACACTAGCATCATTTTTTTCTTATTAATTTATTAAGTTATTAAGGGTATTTTCAGTCTTTGTAGGGAAAATCGTACCTCTCAACAATTTTTGTTCCAATTGCAATCCCAACCATACATATGTTTTATTTCAAAGAACTCGACCAAAAAAAAAAAATAAATGATGAATGATTTCTTGATTGAAACTGGAATATTTGGACTATCTTTTGACTTATCTCAAATTAGTCGTGAAAAATCCAAAATTATAAAAAAGTTGTTTATGGCATTGACCCAGAGTTAAATTCCGTTCGGAAATGGAATGTAATCCGATTTTTTTACAGAAAATGTAAAACAAATTTTTATTACGGAATGAAATCACTTTGAATTTCCAAAGTGGAATTGTGTGTCAATCAACCTCCAAAAAATACTTTATTATTAACAATTAAAGTTAAAATAAGTCTATAATAAATCTCTAAATCTTATTGAACAGTAATTTTTTTTATTAATACACACAAAAGTGTTTACAAAATAGAACGGAATCTCTTGACTCTAAAACAAAAACGTTCGGAATTTTACTACGGAATCAAAGAAATTCCGAACGGAATCTGTGTCATGATTCTTAATTTATAGAATTCGACCAAACCAAAAAAAATGATTTGTCAATAATCTGGGAATTTTTTTCTTGATTTTTTTTCTATGAATATTGCAATTTTTACATTCAATAACTTCGAATGACTGAAAATATGAAAATTAACTAGAAAACAAAATAAGAACACAAAATATAAAAATAACAATAAAAACAAGTAAGGAAAGGCTAAAGTCGGGCGGGGCCGACTATATAATACCCTACACCACTCCCTGCGTATGTACCTCGCTTTGATTACTAAACCCAGGTATTTCATGGGAGCAATTTTATGTAGTTCATACAAATTATATTCATATAATTTATATGCTATAAATTCATTTTTAGTCAAATTTAACGAATATGGTAAATAATATGGTAGTTGATCCAATTGTGTGACAGACTAATACAAATTATACAGTAGTTAACCAAAGTCATACCAAAGTATGGACATATGGGTATCACCCAAACAATTCTCATTGCAATTCAATTCGGTAAAAAATTGAAATCGGGAAGGATTTTTGCATCCTGTAAATGTATGTGTTTGACAAAAAATGTTAAATCGGAAAGGACATTTGTATAAGGGTATATTGAAACCTGGAACGATGTGATCCGCTTTCACCATATCTGTTTATTGGTGAAATATAATATGTAAAGTTTGGCCAAAATCGATTAAACATTCGGGAGCAACATTTGTATGAGGGATATATCTAAATCTGAACCGATCTTACTCACTTTCGTCATAGGTTTTTTAGTTGAATTATAAAATGTTGTGCCAATTTTAAAGAAAATCGGGTACAATATGTGGTTTCTAAAGCGGAAAAAGTGAAATAGGGAGCGACATTTGTATGGGGGCTATATCTAAATCTGAACCGATCGTACCCAATTTTTGCATACGTGTTTCTAGTTCGATTATAAGATGTTCTGCAAAATTTAAAGAAAATCGGGTACAATATGACGTTTCTAGAGCGGAAAATGTCAAATCGGGAGCGACATTTGTATGGGGGCTATATCTGAATCTGAACCGATCTTACCCAATTTTTGCATACGTAATTCTAGTTCGATTATAAGATGTTTTGCCAAATTTAAAGAAAATCGGGTACAATATGTGGTTTCTAAAGCGGAAAAAGTGAAATCGGGAGCGACATTTGTATGGGGGCTATATCTAAATCTGAACCGATCTTACCCAATTTTTGCATACGTCTTTCTAGATGGATTATAAGATGTTCTGCAAACTTTAAAGAAATTCGGGTACAATATGACGTTTCTAGAGCGGAAAATGTCAAATCGGGAGCGACATTTGTATGGGGGCTATATCTGAATCTGAACCGATCTTACCCAATTTTTGCATACGTGTTTCTAGTTCGATTATAAGATGTTCTGCCAAATTTAAAGAAAATCGGGTACAATATGTCGTTTCTAGAGCGGAAAATGTCAAATCGGGAGCGACATTTGTATGGGAGCTATATCTAAATCTGAACCGATTTCCTCCAAATTCAATGCCGATGGTCCTTGTCCAGAAAAAATAAATTCTGCCAAGTTTCATGACAATCGGACAACAATTGCGACCTGTAGAGTGCGAACAAGCTTAGATGGACAGCAGACGGACGGACGTACAGACAGACTTCGTTACATCGACTCAGCTTGTGATTCTAAGCCGATCGGTATACTTAAAGGTGGGTCTAGCTCGATTATTTCTTGGTGTTACAAACATTTGGCGCGAAACTAACTTATAATACTTCGTGGTCTAGGGTATAATAACAGTATGCATTGTTGGATGAAAGCGAATATTTATAGGAATTTGGAGCCTCATTTTCAATTTCATTTTTATTGATAGTATTAAATACTTTATAACAAATTCATTACAATGCTCCTTTTTTGTCGATGTATTTATGCGTCTACACAATTGTATACACCGAAATTTATGATTGCAGCTGCAACCGTTTGGTTGGCACGATTTGGCTTAAATGCAGATTACCCACACAACTCCGATCTTCTCCAAATTTTCACCATTAATAGAACTTTTCATTCTTGTTCCAAATATATATAAAAAATTGTCGGCGGCCCATAGTTCCCGAGATATAGGGCTTCCAATTTTGAATGTGCATTTCGGTAAAGTTGATAATATATAATACATTTTGTTATCGGATCGGTACAAGCCATATGTCAGTTGAAAGCTTATGAAATGATGTATTATATGTCTTGGTCCGACTACCCATTGCCGTGGGTAGTCGAAAAGTACTTATTAACTCATAATTGTACCTTTATGAGATGCATTTTAGGATAACATGGTGCAAATGGGATGAGGCCAAGCAAAATACCACTGCGAGTGCGTAAGATAATGGACTTGCGAAATTCGTACTTTTACAATCAAAATGGAACTAACCAATTAGCTATAGCTGGAACAAAATTCGATATACATGCTCCTCTGATGGTGTGGATAGTTGGAATTGAAAATGGTCCATAGGGAAAACTCTAATAACGAGTGAAAATACCGCCTATGATCTCTAATATTTCGATAGGTATTGATTTTTTCTATTTATTTTTTTTTTATAACAACTTTTACAAAATGTTTCCAAGAACGACCAATGAGTTATTCTAAGGAAAGAATAAAAATTTGTATTTAAATTGTTTTCAAGGCAAAAATGCAACATAAAAAATTACACGGGAAAACATGATTTTTAGAGGAACGTTTATCTCACAGACGGCTTGATACTGCGACAAAACATTTTGCAGATCATAATCGAATCTTCATTCCAGGGGGGAAGACCGCAGCAATTAATTTTCGTGACTCAGTATTACGTATAGTTATGAACTATCTCAATATTTTTTTTGATAATTTAAAACATCCACTATATAAGGAAAGTATTCTATGTTCCTCATAACATCTTGAAATATCAAACCGAGAGCCTATAAAAATGTTCTTGATAGTCATAAATTTCTATGATGGTTCCTCTAACCATTTTCGTCTGGGTCTATGTCCGTCTGTCCATCCGTGTGTCTGTCTGTTAGACCGCGTCTACGTCCACCTATCCTTCCGTGTGTTCGTTTGCCTGTGCACCTTTCCGTCTATCCATCTTTCCGTCCATATACATATCTGTCGTCGGTACTTTAGTTTATCCTTCCGTTCGTCCGTCCACCAGGAAATAATATAATAGTTGGCAAACGGTAGATATTTTCCATGCTGATTTTATAAATTCCAACCCACTTGTTATATTAAAAGTTTTAAATAAACTTCTTCTGCTTTTCCAATGTGAAGTCCTAACCAACAAAACTAAACTTCATGTACTTATGCCTTGTCATAAGTTTAGAAATATGTTTTGTATCTCTTTAGCTTACACAAAACTCTAGCATAGTTTTGGGGGTATCAATATAAAGCATTCTTTTAGGGGGCCTTTATTAAACTCATTTTTTGACTGAATATTTCATGTGATTTTCCACTTCCAAACCGAAAACTTTCTCGATTGTTTTTTTTGCTTCGCAAAAACTTTTGCCAACACTTTGTTTTAAACATCTTCATCATCATTTCGCTAAGTGTAGTTAACGTTGAGCACATTTTTAACAAACATTTGACATATTGCTGCTGGCAAAAGTTTTATTTCGAACGAAGCCATCGCTGTAATGACAACCAGAACACTAAATAAACTTGGCTTGTTGTTTTTGGCCAAAACAAGAAAAGTTTGACGAAAGAAAAAACAAACTGCTCAATATTTTTTTGCTTTTCTACATCAATTTTAATGTCGCAACATTTTAAGATGCTCACTAATTGGTCTCGTGGCATTAGTCTTTATAACGAGGCACTCTCC
Source organism: Polietes domitor (assembly GCA_947397865.1). Lineage (NCBI taxonomy): Eukaryota > Metazoa > Arthropoda > Insecta > Diptera > Muscidae > Polietes > Polietes domitor. Next base: position 144,260,417 of record OX377621.1, on the reverse strand, counting down.
TCGGGAATGGTGCAAAATCAATAATTGAAAATGTCAAAATTGTTTTAACGCTCCCAGGGGGAGAATTATTAATTTCACATTGAACCCAGAGACAGACACAGAATATTTATGAATCGTTTGAATAAATTTAAACAGTTTGAGTTGCCGTTGAGGTGGATGTTGGTGGATGGAGGTTTGTGGATTTTTTGTTGTTGTATTTTTAAACGCAATCTGTGGTGTTGAAACAATTTTGGCTTACATCGTTGAATTCCGCTGACCACAATTTAATTTCAGCTGCAAACTTTTGCTTTATAAGTATGTTGTGAAAACTTTAATAGACATTGGCTTATGGTGGAATTTGAATTTGGTGGTTTTTGTTGAAGAATGGTTATTAACAAAAGTTAAACGAACTTTCAGTCGGATAAGTGGACCTCAACCTCAAACTCAGACTATTTGTAAAGTGATGGAGTGATTGAGATTGGAATATTTAGTCTATTAACTTTTATAACATGACAAATATTTAAGACTATGAAACGATCTATTTTTACGTACGTTTGGATGGCTATTGTGGATATAGTGAACAACAAATTGGTTTTTTGAAAATTAAAAAAAAATCGATGGAAAAAATCTGGCGGAAACCCGGGTTAAACCGGATTTTCTTCATAATGAATATTATGCTTTTGAATCATTACTTTTTTAACAACAAGTTTTTATAAAGTGAAGACCTCAGTCGTTTCGTCAAAACGAGAAACAAAAATTAAAGAAGTGTGTTCATTCTCCTCACTTTGTCGCATAGGTGCCAAATTTCGTTAACATCGAAGCAGTATATATCGAAATTTGAATGTTATTTTTAGAGTGTCATGTCTTATTTTTATGCCCTCCACCTCCAGGATGGGGGTATACTAACATTGTCATTCCGTTTGTAACATCGTGAAATATCGACATGAGACCTTATAAAGTATATATGTATATTCTTTCTTGATCGTTATAAAATTCTAAGACGATCTAGCCATGTCCGCCCGTCCGTCCGTCTGTTGAAAGCACGCTAGCATCTAAACGAAAGGAGCTAGGACGTCCAAATTTTCCATAAATGCGTCTTATAGTCATGGATCGGTTGAGATTGAAACTGGGCGAAATCGGCCCAAAAGGTAAACATTTTTCTCTCACAAGGACTAAAATACCAACAATGACCCCTAATATTTTATAGTATTGAAGCATATTTGTTCAATATATCTGCTTGCACTTACTTGATATTGGGTATGCACTTTCCCCCTATAACAAAAATGTGCACCATAAAGCGATTTTTATTCGTAGGTGGTGAAATGGGGCAAAAGTGATAAAAATGGTACATATTAAAGGACAACAGCTAGAAACACGAAATTCGGTGTGTACATTCCTCTAATTGAGTAGATACAAAATATAAAAGTATTTTTTCCAAATTCGTACTTTTAAGGGGTAAAATGGGAATAGAGGGATGAAAAGGTACCAACCAAACAGCATTTTTTCCAAATTCGTACTTTTAAGGGGTAAAATGGGAATAGAGGGATAGAAAGGTACCAACCAAACAGCTGCACCTACAATAATGAAATATGGTGTATACATTCCTATGATTGCGTTGACACGTAAAATAAACGGATTTTTCGAAATTCGTACTTTTTGGGGTTAAAATGGAAGAAAGGGATAAAAATAGTACCAACCAAATTACCGCAGCTGGAGTCATGAAATTCGGAGTATACATTCTTCTGACTGCGTAGACACGAAACATAAAACGTTTTTTTCGAATTCGTATTTTCAAGGGATACAATCGGTACAGAGGGATAAAAATAGTACCCACTGAAGGGCTACAGCTAATAGCCCTAATTGCGTAGACACGTACAATAAATAGATTTTTGAAAGTCGTACTCTTATGGGGGTAAAATGGGAAAAAGGAGATAAAAATGGTACCAACCAAATGGATCATGGAATTCGGTGTATACATTCCTCTGACTGCATAGACACGCAAAATAAAAAGATTTTCCGTTCTTTTACTGTAAAAATTGGTCGAATCATGAAGTTAGGTTATTTTGCACTATGTACGTGAGATAATGGATTTTCAAAATTTGTACTTTTGGAATTTAAATGGAATGGAAATATAACCAACCGTATCACCCACTATCTACCAATATTTATGGTAATTACGCTTTTTTGAAAATATAAATATAAGAATATTTATGTTTTGAATTTACTTGAAGTATTATTTCGAAATACATATATAGTGTAAACGTATTGGCAGCCTTGCCTTGAGATAATAAAAATATTGTATTTATTTATAAAATTATTTTTTCAATATTTGTATTTGTTTTGGTTTGGCTATATTAAAAACATTTATATTTTCTTGTAATTTTACTGAACTTCTACGTAAATCGACAGCCACTGTGGAATGCAATACATGGTGGAGGGTATAGAAAGTTCGGCCCGGCCGAACTTGACGCCTTTTTTAATTAATGGGGTTAAAATGGAAAAAGGGGATATAAATTGTATCAACCAAATGACCGCAGCTAATGTCATTCGGAGTATACATTCCTCTGACTCCGAAAAATAAATGATTTTTCCAAATTCGTACTTTCAAAGGAAACAAATGAAACAGAGGGATACAGATAGTACCAACTAAACGGCTAAAGCTAGAATGATGAAATTCGGTGTGTACATTCCTGTAATTTCGTAGACAAGTAAAATAAAGAATTTTTTGAAAGTCGTACTCTTAAGGAGTAAAATGGGAAAAGGGATAAAAATTGTACCAACCAAATGGGCGCAGCTAGAAGCATGGAATTCGCTATATACATTCCTCTGACACGCAAAATAAAAAGATTTTTCCAAATTCCTACTTTTTACTTTTCGGCAAAAATTGGTTGAACCAGGTTATTTTGCAATATATACGTGAGATAATGGATTTTGTACTTTTGGAATAAAAATATAATGGAAATACAACCAACTGCAACATAAATATTGGTAGATAGTTACCAATATTTATGTTACTTAAGTTTTTTTGAAGATTTATTTCTTATATTTACTTTTTGAGTTGACTTGAAGTATTATTTCGATATATATAGAATAAACGTATTGGTAGCCTTGCCTTATAAGTGTGGTTTGAAATATTAAAAATATTTTATTTATTTATAAAATTATATTTGACATTTTCCTGTGATGTTATTGCACTTCTACGAAAATCGACAGCCTCTGTGCAGTGCAATTCATGGCGGAGGATATATAAAGTTCGGCCCGGTCTAACTTAACGCCTTCTTTACTTGTTATTTTTGTTACGTACATTCCTCATGTGAACATTAACGAACACCACAAAGTGACTCATACTTTTAAGGGGTGAAATTCGGCAAAAAGGGATAAAAATGGTACCAATCAAAGAACAACAGTTAAAAACATAAAATTCGGTGTGTATATGCATGCTAATTGCGTAGACACGTAAAATAAAGCGATTTTTCGAAAGTCGTACTTTTATGAGGTAAATGATTGTACCAAATAAACGGCTAAAGATGGAATTCGGTATATACATTCCTCCGATAGTGCAGACGCTAAAATAAAGGCATTTTTAGATTTTTTTTCAGTGAAAAATGGGTGAAATGGAACGAATATAGTACCAACAAATCGTCTACAGCTGGACTAATAAAGTTCGATGCGCAAAATAAGAGATTTTTCGATATTGGAAATTTTACTGTCAAAATGGGGATAAAGGGATAAAATTAGTACGAATCAAATGAATGTAGCTAGAATCATAAAATTGTTAAGATGCGTAACATAATGGAAATATTTATTTATAGTGGAGGCTGGTCTAAGGGGGGCACAAATGGTACCGATCAAATGTCGGCAGCTGGTCTAAAAAAAAAATCAGTGTATATGTAGCTCGGGCTCTGCGGACGAGGTTAGTAAAAGTTAGTAAGCGCTACACGAATGAACAACGCATTCTCATTGTGAAATTGTTTTACCAAAATGGTGAAAGTTTTGCGGCTACAGTTCGCAAATTGCGATCAATTTGGGGTCACAATAATGCTCCAAAAGAGTCAACTGTAAAGAGATTAATGGATAAATTTGCCGAAACTGGGTCTGTTAGTGATGTAAAGACAACAACGCGCCATCGACCAGGGCGATCGACCGAAAATGTCGCAGCTGTACGTGATGATGTCGCTCAAACTCCATCCACCTAAATTCGACACCGAGCTCAGCAAATTGGTGTCTCCAAATCCACTTTGCAGCGAATTTTGACGAAAGATTTACATCTTCATGCATACAAAGTTCAATTGACTCAGGAACTGAAGCCAACTGACCATGGACAGCGAAGGGAGTTCGTTAATTGGGTATTGGAGAGACAACATGAAAATGCTGATTTTGCCGATAAAATCATCTTCAGTGACGAGGCCCATTTTCATCTTGATGGCTTCGTCATTAGGCAGAATTGTCGCATTTGGGGTGCGGAAAATCCTCGAGTGATTCACGAGAAGCAAATGCATCCTCAACGTGTCACTGTGTGGTGTGGTTTTTGGGCTGTAGGAATCATTGGACCTTTTTTTATGAAAATGAGGCAGGTCAAGCGCAAACAGTCAATGGTGTTCGGTATCGTGAAATGATAACCAGTTTTTTCTTGCCTAGAATTGAAGAAATGAATGTGGAGGGCATGTGGTTCCAACAAGACGGCGCCACATGTCATACAGCCAGAGAAACAATTCAATTGCTGCATCAGTCATTTCCCGGTCGTGTTATTTCGCGTTTTGGAGATCAGAATTGGCCTAGATCGTGCGATTTAACACCTTTAGATTTTTTTCTTTCGGGTTTTTTGAAGTCGATGGTTTACGCGAATAAGCCGACGACGACTCAAGCCTTAAAAGACGAAATTGGACGCTGCATTAATGAAATACCGCAGCATTCATGCAAAACGGTCATTGAAAATTTCATTAAAAGATCGCGTGCATGCCAGCAAAGCCGCGGCGGCCATCTGCACGATATATTGTTCCATACATAACCTCATTCTGTCTACTTTACGATATAATAAAATTTCTGTGTTTTATTTAAAATTAAAAAATTGCGCTCTTCTTGGGACACCCTTTATATTCTCTACGTTAAAAACTCCGTTGTGAAACACTGTGCCGCGATGATAACGTAATGAATTACATTTAATTATTATTAAATATTGCCTATTTTTTGCAATGATGCCAAACTTTGTTTGTGTTTCCTTGGAAAAATGACCAACAAAGAAACTTATTACTCTGGAGATGTTTAACAACAACTACAACGAAACCTCAAAAGAAAGCGAAGAAGGAAAAAGTTGTCCTGTTCACTTGGCCCGTAGTTCAGCGGCAGCAGTAGCAGTAAACAAAAACATTGACAGCAAGAAAGGGAAACTGCTAAAAGGATTAAAACATAATCGCAAGGAACGTTTCGAGTCAATGACTCCATATAGAACGTAGCATTTTTAAATAAAAGGATGCAAATGCGCAGAGGGGTGAGAAGAGTCCTAATTATACGCTGGGGTATTCAAGCATACTGTTTATGCAAAATAGTTTTTTAATCAACATTCAATACCATTCCATTCGTATCAAATCTGATTTAGCTTTGCCAACTTTATACTCGCTTTTATGCTCATGGCATGCGAGAATGGGAAATGAGCTAGAAGGAGGACATGGTTAGACACCAACAGCGAGAATACACCTTTAATGCTGACGTAGCACACGTGTTTGGCACACAAAACAAAAATTTCGGCTGCTGAAAGGCAAAAAGGGGTTAAGTATACTTTTTAGTTCTGCATTTATCAAAGGCATGGGGGAGAGATAAACAAGTTCCAAATTTTGCACGATATTGTTTTCGGTTTTATTTAAATTTACATATTTGTTAGTTACGCTTGTTGGCATTTTCAGCTCAGTTTCGCACTGTTAGCACTATATTTTCAATAACTTTTAATAAAGAAGAAAGTTTTAGGACTCACCATGTGAGCTTGAACATTGGACACATCGTGCGAAGCGAGGAGGCAGGACGTGCCATCCCTAGATGAAATCATTCGAAGGTCATTTTCATACAGTGTCAAGTTTTAGCTGGTGGAAAAATGTATTTACTTACAATAAGTAAGAGAGTCATTTCACATATTGAAATATGATTACTTTTGAAAGAAAGGAAAAATATTTATATTTTTTTAAATTTCTACAAAAATCATGAAATTAATATTTATATTCCAAACAAGTTGAGTTTTCAGTTGAACTGATGACAGCTTTCGAGGAGTGTATCCCATTGTCGTTAATTTATTAATTTATTAATTTATTAATTTATTAATTTATTAATTTATTAATTTATTAATTTATTAATTTATTAATTTATTAATTTATTAATTTATTAATTTATTAATTTATTAATTTATTAATTTATCAATTTATTAATTTATTAATTTATTAATTTATTAATTTATTAATTTATCAATTTATTAATTTATTAATTTATTAATTTATTAATTTATTAATTTATTAATTTATTAATTTATTAATTTATTAATTTATTAATTTATTAATTTATTAATTTATTAATTTATTAATTTATTAATTTATTAATTTATTAATTTATTAATTTATTAATTTATTAATTTATTAATTTATTAATTTATTAATTTATTAATTTATTAATTTATTAATTTATTAATTTATTAATTTATTAATTTATTAATTTATTAATTTATTAATTTATTAATTTATTAATTATTAATTTATTAATTTATTAATTTATTAATTTATTAATTTATTAATTATTAATTTATTAATTTATTAATTTATTAATTTATTAATTTATTAATTTATTAATTTATTAATTTATTAATTTATTAATTTATTAATTTATTAATTTATTAATTTATTAATTTATTAATTTATTAATTTATTAATTTATTAATTTATTAATTTATTAATTTATTAATTTATTAATTTATTAATTTATTAATTTATTAATTTATTAATTTATTAATTTATTAATTTATTAATTTATTAATTTATTAATTTATTAATTTATTAATTTATTAATTTATTAATTTATTAATTTATTAATTTATTAATTTATTAATTTATTAATTTATTAATTTATTAATTTATTAATTTATTAATTTATTAATTTATTAATTTATTAATTTATTAATTTATTAATTTATTAATTTATTAATTTATTAATTTATTAATTTATTAATTTATTAATTTATTAATTTATTAATTTATTAATTTATTAATTTATTAATTTATTAATTTATTAATTTATTAATTTATTAATTTATTAATTTATTAATTTATTAATTTATTAATTTATTAATTTATTAATTTATTAATTTATTAATTTATTAATTTATTAATTTATTAATTTATTAATTTATTAATTTATTAATTTATTAATTTATTAATTTATTAATTTATTAATTTATTAATTTATTAATTTATTAATTTATTAATTTATTAATTTATTAATTTATTAATTTATTAATTTATTAATTTATTAATTTATTAATTTATTAATTATTAATTTATTAATTTATTAATTTATTAATTTATTAATTTATTAATTTATTAATTTATTAATTTATTAATTTATTAATTTATTAATTTATTAATTTATTAATTTATTAATTTATTAATTTATTAATTTATTAATTTATTAATTTATTAATTTATTAATTTATTAATTTATTAATTTATTAATTTATTAATTTATTAATTTATTAATTTATTAATTTATTAATTTATTAATTTATTAATTTATTAATTTATTAATTTATTAATTTATTAATTTATTAATTTATTAATTTATTAATTTATTAATTTATTAATTTATTAATTTATTAATTTATTAATTTATTAATTTATTAATTTATTAATTTATTAATTTATTAATTTATTAATTTATTAATTTATTAATTTATTAATTTATTAATTTATTAATTTATTAATTATTAATTTATTAATTTATTAATTTATTAATTTATTAATTTATTAATTTATTAATTTATTAATTTATTAATTTATTAATTTATTAATTTATTAATTTATTAATTTATTAATTTATTAATTTATTAATTTATTAATTTATTAATTTATTAATTTATTAATTTATTAATTTATTAATTTATTAATTTATTAATTTATTAATTTATTAATTTATTAATTTATTAATTTATTAATTTATTAATTTATTAATTTATTAATTTATTAATTTATTAATTTATTAATTTATTAATTTATTAATTTATTAATTTATTAATTTATTAATTTATTAATTTATTAATTTATTAATTTATTAATTATTAATTTATTAATTTATTAATTTATTAATTTATTAATTTATTAATTTATTAATTTATTAATTTATTAATTTATTAATTTATTAATTTATTAATTTATTAATTTATTAATTTATTAATTTATTAATTTATTAATTTATTAATTTATTAATTTATTAATTTATTAATTTATTAATTTATTAATTTATTAATTTATTAATTTATTAATTTATTAATTTATTAATTTATTAATTTATTAATTTATTAATTTATTAATTTATTAATTTATTAATTTATTAATTTATTAATTTATTAATTTATTAATTTATTAATTTATTAATTTATTAATTTATTAATTTATTAATTTATTAATTTATTAATTTATTAATTTATTAATTTATTAATTTATTAATTTATTAATTTATTAATTTATTAATTTATTAATTTATTAATTTATTAATTTATTAATTTATTAATTTATTAATTTATTAATTTATTAATTTATTAATTTATTAATTTATTAATTTATTAATTTATTAATTTATTAATTTATTAATTTATTAATTTATTAATTTATTAATTTATTAATTTATTAATTTATTAATTTATTAATTTATTAATTTATTAATTTATTAATTTATTAATTTATTAATTTATTAATTTATTAATTTATTAATTTATTAATTTATTAATTTATTAATTTATTAATTTATTAATTTATTAATTTATTAATTTATTAATTTATTAATTTATTAATTTATTAATTTATTAATTTATTAATTTATTAATTTATTAATTTATTAATTTATTAATTTATTAATTTATTAATTTATTAATTTATTAATTTATTAATTTATTAATTTATTAATTTATTAATTTATTAATTTATTAATTTATTAATTTATTAATTTATTAATTTATTAATTTATTAATTTATTAATTTATTAATTTATTAATTTATTAATTTATTAATTTATTAATTTATTAATTTATTAATTTATTAATTTATTAATTTATTAATTTATTAATTTATTAATTTATTAATTTACTAATTTATTAATTTATTAATTTATTAATTTATTAATTTATTAATTTATTAATTTATTAATTTATTAATTTATTAATTAATTAATTTATTTTAAATTGAAATTTTTATTTTGTAATATTTTTTAAATATATATTTTTTAAATATATATTTTTTAATATTACTTATATTTTAAGATAGCAACTGCGAATTTACCCCAATATAATTTTAATTGTTGTAGCATACAGTTGTTTTCAATCTCATTTTATAAATCGATATAAAAAATTAGTTACAGTGGGCTAAAAGACAGGAAAAAGTGATATTTCTCAGAACAACAATTTGAAGTTAATCCATAGCACATAATTTTTGGTCTATTAAGTGCGAGTACCTCGCAAAATATGCCACAGTATAGTTCCATAATTTGGCAACAAAATTGTTTCCCCATTTATTGCTTTCACTGCGTTTATATTTTATACAAGAATTTTCAACTTAATGCCCTTTTCCCCATCAAGCTCTTAAGTTTTACACGCTGCGACTATACTTACATTGTAAAATGTCTTCAGTTAATAGAGCTAATAAAAAAGTTATGCTACGCCAAGAACGCCGACAATTTCTAATTGAGTCAAGTGTCTGCATTTTAATTAATGCACATTGTGCAAAATAAATTTAAGCAGAGTCAACTTTTTAATTAACAGCTTGTCCACACCTAACTAAACAACAATAGCAGCGAGAGCCTCTTGAACTTAGCACCAAAGTGGCCTTGACAGAGAATGGCTAAATATGCAAGCCACCAACATTTAAGTCCTTCCGCAAGCTGAAACCAACTCAAACATTGAACATTTAAATGCAACTAAATGCTGCAGGACTACAACGTTGATCCGAACTGTAGATGAGTCACATTTTATGCAGAAAACAATAAAAATATTATAAATGTGACATTTGGGAAATGCAATTCGAGGGATAAATAAAGCGGAGCAAGAGAGAAAGAGATAGACGGATATTTCAATTAAATTTCAACACTTTGCAATTATGGCGTGCCAAGGGAACATACATAAAATATGCAATTCTATTCGTTTATTCACACTTTATGTTGTAATAAAAACATTTTAAAGTAGGCAATGATCAATGTGTCTTGCTTGTCAGACAATCACTAATTTATTTTCAATGCCCATTACTTCGTAGGGGAAAATGTTCATATCTACCAGTTTCTATAAACGCAGAAATTTCAAGTGCTTGTAATATTGTTTGAATTCAATTCCAAGGGTTTTGAAAGAATTATCTTGTCTAAAGATAATATTACAAAAAATATATTAGTCGGCGAAAAATAACGACTTTCACGATTCTAGCTCCAACACTGTGATTGGTACTTAAAAGTAAAATTTTCGAAAAATCGTTAATACTTTCCGTCAGCACGGTCAGTTAAACGCTCCTGAACAGGGATGTTTTCAGGAGCGTTTAGCTTACAGACGACTTGATCCAGGAAACTTTATTTTCGTTGGATGGTTGGAAATTGCTTCTCCATAATATTTTTTGTAAAATTTCAACTTTATAAGCTTGGAAATCTATATATATATAAGAGTTGCGTTACTGACTGACTGACTTATCCATTGA
>OX377621.1:144193778-144249319 GCA_947397865.1 Polietes domitor | reverse complement strand
AGTAAGACAGGGTCTTCTGGTGTCCAGCAGAGTATAAAGATTGACGTCATATTGTGGAGAATATGGTAGAGATTGAAATTTGGTTACAGCAGGTAAGCACAAGTTGATGTCAAAATCGTTTAGTGCGCTTACTGTAATGGCATGTTATGTAGTAGATAATTGATAACAAAGGACTAAACAAACAACAGAGGGAAAATGTGTCAAAATCCCAGAAGAATTTAAAAGTATTTTTTGAATATTTGATTTTATCCATTTCGAGATTCTTTACGTGGGAATTTCCATCAACCCTTCGATGTTTATGAAGATCACTATCAATGTTGTCTTTTACAATAATATATGAGTTATTCCCTGTCAAACTGGAGCGAAATATTCGCATTTGAGATTCCATTTGAAATCCAGCAGTCAAGTGTATGTTAAAATTCTTGTATTTCTCAACTAATTTAACCGATTTTAAAGTTCTATACCTCATTTGAAAGGTCTTCAGGATTACGTTACCGGTAATGTTTTACATGTTTTTATACCCTCCACCTCCAGGATGGGGGTATACTAACTTTGTCATTCCGTTTGCAACACCTTGAAATATATATATGTATATTATTGATCGTCATTAAATTCTAAGACGATCTAGCCATGTCCGTCCGTCTGTTGAAAGCACGCTAGCATCTAAACGAAAGGAGCTAGAACGTTCAAATTTTCTATAAATGCGTCTTATAGTCGTAGATCGGTTGGGATTGAAACGGGGCGAAATCGGCCCAAACGGAAAAATTTTTCCCTCACAACGACTATAAATACCCATAATAATCCCTAAAATTTTAGCGTATTAAGCATGTTTTTTGAATATGTCTGTTTATATTTGCTTGATATTTGGTATGCGTATTTCCCCTATAGCAAAAACGTGCACCATAAAGTGATTCTTATTTGTGGGGGGTGAAATGGGGATAAAAATGGTACTTATTAAACGACAATAGCTAGAAACACGAAATTCGGTGTGTACACTCCTCTAATTGAGTAGATACATAATATACTAGTATTTTTATAAATTCGTACTTTTAAGGAGTAAAATAAAAATGGTACCAACCAAACGACTGTACCTAGAATAATGAAATTCGGTGTATACATTCCTCTAATCGCATAGACAAGTAAAATACACGGATTTTTCAAAATTCGTACTTTTTGGGGTTAACATTAAAAAGGGGATAAAAATAGTACCACTGAAATGACCGCAGCTAGCGTCATGAAATTCGGAGTATACATTCCTCTGACTGTGTAGACACGGAAAATAAACTGATTTTTTGAAATTCGTATTTTTTGGGGTCAAAATGGAAAAAGGGGATAAAAATAGTACCAACCAAATGACCGCAGCTAGAGTCATGAAATTCGGAGTATACATTCCTTTGACTACGTAGACATGAAAAATAAAAGTTTTTTTTCCAAATTCGTACATTCATGGGATATAATGGGCACGGAGGGATAAAAATGGTACCAACCAAATGGCTACACCTAGAATAATGAAATTCGGTGAATACATTCCTCTGATTGCGTAGAACTTAAAATAAACAGATTTTTCGAAATTCGTAGTTTTTGGGGATAAAATAAAAAAAGGGGATACAAATAGTACCAATCAAATGACCGCAGCTAGAGTCATGAAATTCGGAGAGAATCATGGCATTCGGATTATACATTCCTCTGACAGCATAGACACGCAAAATAAAAAGTTTTTTTTTCCAAATTCGTACTTTTTCTTTTACGGCAAAATTGGTTGGATCGTGAAGTTAGGTTATTTTGCACTTTGCACATGTACGTCTGATAATGGATTTTCAAAAATTTGTACTTTTGGAATTAAAATAGAATGGAAATACAACCAACTGTAGCACCCACTATCTACCAATATTTATGGTATTTAAGCTTTTTGAAAATATAAATATAAGAATTTATTTTTTTGAATTGACGTATTGGTAGCCTTGCCTTATAAGCGTGTTTTGAAATAATTAAAATATTATATTTATTTTAGTTTTTTCGTTTGCATTTTTTTGGTCTGTAATCAATATTTGATTTGAACTGGTATATTGTCCTGGCTCAAGACCATTTTGCTTCTATATTTAATAGAATGCAAATTTTATAAGGAGATGATTCTCACAAACGAACGAGAATCATCTCCTTATAGAGGCCGGGTTTGATGTTGAAAAGTCGCTGCGAAGCCACCTGAATGAAACCTTTAGACAGGGTGGAAATCATGATAGTGGTAGTCTGCAGCCAAGTAATAAATGTCACCATGCCATTTGTAAATAAATTTATAAAATTATTTTGTCAATATTTGTTTTGGTTTGGCTATATTAAAAAAAATATATTTTCCTGTAATATTACTGCACTTCTACGAAAACCGACAACATCTGTGGAATGCAATCCATGGTGGAGGGTATATAAAGTTCGGCCCGGCCTAACATAACGCCGTCTTTACTTGTTATTTTTTGAATGAATATTTAATTGTTTATTACATAATTTTTTTCTAGATATGAACAAAGAAATATAAACTCTCTGAAAATGTTATCAGCATTTTTTAAAGTTGGTTTTTTGTAAAAATCCGCAATGCTTCCACATTTTTGTTTAGATTTGTTATTATTATCATTATTTATCTATTTAGGTATTTATACCCTCCTCTAGGAGGGTAGCGAGATAGACCCATTGTTAAGTATATCGATCGACTTAGAATCACTTTTTGAATCGATTTAACAAATTTTCGTCTGTCAAAGTACTGGTCGCATTCATTATTCGATCAGACCCAAAATTGCCTCAAGTCAAAGACGGACGCTATTTAATTTGAAATAAATCGATTCATATTTATACATAGCTCCCATACAAATATCACTCCCTATTTCAAGTGGGACAGGTCGGTTCAGATTTATATATAGCTCTCATAGAAAAATCGTTACCGATTTGGCTTTTCCGCTTTAAAAACTGCATAATTTTATCGGTTTGTTTCAAATTTAGTACAAGACAATGTAACGTTTTGCACTATATTTGAAACAAAAACAAGGCCGGGCCGAACTTTATATACCCTCCACCATGGATTGAATTCCACCGACGATGTCGATTTTCGTAGAAGTGCAGTAGTAATACAGGAAAATATATTTTTTTATGTAGCCAAACCAAAACAAATACAAATATTGAAAAAATAATTTTACAAATAAATATAATATTTAAATTATTTCAAACCACGCTTATAAGGCAAGGCTACCAATACGTCAATTAAAAAAAAAAATATTCTTATATTTATATTTTCAAAAGGCCATAAACATTTGGTAGATAGTGGGTACTATTTACAGTTGATTGTATTTCCATTCTAATTTAATTCCAAAAGTAAAAATTTTGAAAATCCATTATCAGACGTACATAGTGCAAAATAACCTAACATCATGATTCAACCAATTTTTGGAACCAATAAATGGAAATGGGTTAAAATGAAAAAAAGGATAAAAAAATAGTACCAATCAAATGACCGCAACTAGAGTCATGAAATTCGGTGTATACATTCCTCTGACTGACTGACTGGAATTAAAATAGAATGGAAATACAACCAACTGTAGCACGCACAATCTACCAATATTTATGGTATTTAAGCCTTTTGAAAATATAAATATAAGAATAGTTATTTTTATACCCTACACCACTTCGTGGGCTAGGGTATTATAAGTTAGTTTCGCGCCAAATGTTTGTAATACCAAGAAATAATCGAGCTGGACCCACCTTTAAGTATACCGATCGGCTTAGAATCACCAGCTGAGTCGATTTAACGATGACTGTCTGTCCGTCCGTCTGTCAGTCTGTCCGTCTGCTGTCCATCTAAGCTTGTTCGCACTCTACAGGTTGCAATTGTTGTCCGATTGTCATGAAACTTGGCAGAAGTTATTTTTTCTGGCCAAGGACCATTGGTATTGGAGGAAATCGGTTCAGATTTAGATATAACCCCCATACAAATGTCGCTCCCGATTTGACTTTTTCCGCCCTATAAAGCACATATAGTAACCGATTTTCTTCAAATTTGGCTTAACACCTTATAATCAAACTATAAATGCCTGTGGCGAAAGTGGGTAAGATCGGTTCAGATTTAGATATAGCCCCCATACAAATGTCGCTCCCGATTTCACTTTTTCCGCTTCAGAAACCACATATTGTAACCGAGGGATAAAAATGGTACCAACTAAATGACCGCAGCTAGAATCATGGAATTCGGAATGTATACATCCTTTGACTTCATGGACAAGCCAAATAAAAGGTTTTTTCCAAATTTGTTCTTTCAAGGGACACAATGGGTACAGAGGGATAAATTCGTACTTTTAAGGGTAAAATGGGAAAAGAGGGATAAAAATGGTACCAACTAAATGACCGCAGCTAGAATCATGGTATTCGGAATGTATACATCCATTGACTTCATGGACAAGCAAAATAAAAGGTTTTTTCCAAATTTGTTCTTTCAAGGGACACAATGGGTACAGAGGGATAAAAATAGTACCAACTGCTAGAAAATCGATTTTTTGATTTATGCAGTAAATGAAAAAATGAGCCAGGACAATATTCCAGTTCAAATCAAATATTGATTACAGACCAAAAAAATGCAAACGAAAAAACTAAAACAAATGAGCGTTGGCACGGCAGAAGTATTGCTGGGTAACTATACCTGCATATACACATACTTACATATGCAACTCAATGAGATGCTTGTAAGATGGCATGTGTGCTTTATTACTTGGTGCGATTTTTTAAACGCAAATTCGGCAAGTGAGTTGTACTTCTCGTTCGTTTGTGAGAATCATCTCATTATAGAGGCCGGGTTTGATGTTGAAAAGTCGCTGCGAAGCCACTTGAAAAGACTTTTGACATGGTCGAAATCATGATCGTGATAGTCTGCAGCCAAGTAATAAATGTCACCATGCCATTTGTAAATAAATTTGCATTCTATTAAATATAGAAGCAAAATGGTCTTGAGCCAGGACAATATCCCAGTTCAAATCAAATATTGATTACAGACCAAAAAAATGCAATCGAAAAAACTAAAACCTTCAGAAGTTTTTTCAAAAAATCTTCGCATAAAATATACGATATTTATTAAAGGATGCTGTTCTAGCTCCACAATTCTATTTATCCCATGAGCAATTCCATGTTAAATTCATCAGAATTTTTCGAAGTCCTTCCGAGTTCGATGAAAATTGAGGAACATATGTGGTATTGCAAAATATTAAGTTCGACGAACCAGTATTATGTCGTTGTGCATTTGTTTGAGTCGATTTAGCAATGTCTGTCTGTCTGTCGATATATTCTTGTAATCAAAGAACAGTTCGCAATTATTATCCGATCCTAACAAAAGTACGTTATGTCGGTCAAGGACGGACGCAATTTAATTTTGAGCAAATCGTTTCGGATTTTTTTATAGCCCCCATCCCGATTTTACTTTTCCGCTTTTGAAACCACATAAGTTAACAGAATTTCTTCAAATTTGATAAAATGGCTTATATCTCAACATCTATGGTGAAATTGGGTCAGATCGGTCCAGATTTATGTAAAGCTTCCATACAAATTTCTCTCACGATTTGTCTTTTACGCTTTAGAAACTACGTATTCTAACCGATTTTCTTCAAATTTGGTAGAACACCTTATATTTCCACTAAAAATATCTATGGTGGGAACGGGTTAGGTCGGTTCGGATTTACATATAAAGTTCCTATATAAATTACGCTCCCGGTTGGAAATTTTCCGCTATAGAAATCAAGTATTTTTAGAGATCTTCTTCAAGTTTATCTAATCACATTACATTTCAACTAGAAGCACGTATGGAATTGGTCACATTGTTCCATGTTTTGCTATAGCCCCGACACAATTGTCCTTTCCGATTTGTCTTTTTTCGCTCCTAAGCCGATTTTGGAAAACTTTGACACAACATATTATATTTCACCTATAAATATTCATGTGGGTCATAAAGTGGGTCACATCGGTCCATCGTTAGTACTAGGGTTTGCATTTTCCCGTACTTTTTATTTCCCGGGAAACGGGAATTATTTTTTCAATTTCCCGGGATCCCGGGACAGCACGGGAAATCGTCAACATACTGTTTACCATGAGTCAAGCTTATTTTTTCCAATGAAACATTCACATTTTATTAAAGTAAAATAAATATATATTTCACAACGAACCTGTTACAGAATTCATATAATAATGCGCAATGTGAGATCAATTCAAACATCTTTTCAAGTTTCAAAATTAATTAAAGATCAGATATTTCTTATTTTATTGGAAAATGTGGACGGAGAACGATCTTTCACATTAATAGTGAGTAGAGCATTAAATGAAATGTTTGTTCTTTGCCCTGTTGCTTCGAAAACTTTAAATTCTTTATTTTTGGCGTTCGGATACACGCCCAAAATCAAATTTTCCCGGTTTTTAATTTTTTCATATGGAGCTTGAAAGGAAAATTCCGAAAAAGTGGATTTTGAGTTTACATCCGAACGCAGCTTTAAAATATTTTGTCATCCAAGTGCAATATTTGGCATACCTGATTAAAAGCTATGTGATCTAAATTTTTATACAAAATTTTTAATTTTATTGTGGAAATGTTGGACAAAAATATGCGAAGAAATAGTTAGTTAGGACCCATACAGAAATCCTTCCCCATTTCAACTTGTTCAACGAATTGAAGTGTAGAAGAAAGTGGTGGGTATCATATAGTGGCCCAGCCCAACTTTAGCCTTTCCTTACTTGTTTTATGTTTTTATACACTCCACGAGAGTATTATGTCTTTGTGCATTTGTTTGTAACACCCAAAAGGAAGCGAGATAGACCCATTGTTAATTATACCGATCGACTTAGAATCACTTTTTGAATCGATTTAACGATGTCCGTCCGTCCGTCTGTCCATCTATTCTTGTAATCAAAGTACAGGTCGCCATTGTAGCCAGAACCAAATGAAACTTTGCACAACAAAGTTTTTCGGGATAAGGACGAACGCTATTTAATTTGAAGAAAATCGGTTCAGATTTGGATATAGCCGCCATACAAATTTCACTCCCGATTTGACTCTTTTCACGCTAGATACCACATATTAAAACTGATTTTCCTCAAACTTGGCAAAACATCTTACATTTCAACTAGAAACACCTATGGTGAAAATTGGTCAGATCGGTTCAGATTTAGATATAGCCCCCATACGAATTTCACTCCCGATTTGACTCTTTTCCCGCTAGATACCACATATTAAAACAGATTTTCCTCAAACTTAGCAAAACATCTTACATTTCAACTAGAAACACCTATGGTGAAAATTGGTCAGATCGGTTCAGATTAAGATTAGCCCCCATACGAATTTCACTCCCGATTTGACTTTTTCTGCTGTAGAAACCACATGTTTAAACAGATGTGCTTCAAAATTGGCAAAACATCTTATATTTCAACTAGAAACACCCACGGTGAAAATTAGCCAGATCGGTTCAGATTTAGATATAGCCCCCATACGAATTTCACTCCCGATTTGACTTTTTCTGCTGTAGAAACCACATATTTCAACAGAAAACATCTTCCATTTAAACTAGAAACACCCATGAAACAGAAATGGGTCACTATTGTGAAATGGGTCACTTCTTTCCATGTTTGGATATAGCCGTGATACAAATATTCTTTTCGATTTGACAAATTGAACCAGGACATATTAGCCTAATCATAATGAAACGTACAAAAATTCTTTACGTTTTCACTTTTTTCCGAATTGAATTGTATTCTGATAGAAAGTGGAGTGTATCATGTAGTCGGCCCCGCCCAACTTTAGCCTTTCCTTACTGGTTTTTTTTTTTTCAATTTATTCAATTTATTATAAAGGGTGATTGTTTAGCTATTATATTTTTGGCAACACTGGTTTAAACAGCTGACGCACATTTCGTGTTTTGTTTCACTATCAAACATCTTCAGTTTGGTCTATAATTTAACCATGAATCGTCTTACAAACGAACAACGCTTGCAAATTATTGAATTTTATTATCAAAATGCATTTTTTCGTTGGCATTTCCACGTTTTTGAGTAACAGAGACCCAATTGGTGCGAACGGCGACGAATCGAAAATTGGTGGTCATCATTAACACTGGCCGATACAGCTGCGATATTTTCTTCAGTTCGCACTCTACGTAAGCGTGTTGGTGGTTTAATGTCCAACAATGTAAATTTGGTGCGAAATTTAGTCACAATAGCCCGAATAGCCGCTTCAGTGGGTCGATTAAACTGACCATAAAATGGAAGCGCGCAATGAACTTTCTTAACAGAGCACGCATTTTGATAATAAAATTCAATAATTTGCAAGCGTTGTTCGTTTGTAAGACGATTCATGATGAAATGTCAAAGCATACTGAGCATCTTTCTCTTTGACACCATGTCTGAAATCCCACGTGATCTGTCAAATACTAATGCATGAAAATCCTAACCTCAAAAAAATCACTCTTTATGTGTTTTTTTTTTTTTTTGAAAAACTTTCCTATAGCTTTTAAAAAATCACCCTTTATATTCGTATAGCTTGGCATTGCATTTTTTTGATTTAAAAACGTTATTACTTTTTTGTCCAACATTTTTAGGAAAAATTCGTATTTTTTCAAGCAGCAGCACCTCCACCAAAGGTTTTCACAACATGGTCGCACCGGTCCATATCTCCGCCATTTTGTAACATTTACATTTTTTAAAAATATTATAAGATATGTTTTCCTAATTTTTATAATTACCGCGAAATACAAATTTATTTTTGTACCTGTTTGACAGTCAGGACGGTGAAACCCTTTAAGGATACCTTAAGCGAAAATTGGGATTTTAATAGAAATTTATTCATAACACAATTTTGTATTGATACAAATACTATATTTGTATACCTCTAAATTTTTTTTTATTTGCTTGTTACATTGTAGCCGGACCGGATATAACCACGTCTTAAATGCATTCAATGTATCGCAATTGTACCTGACTGATGTCGATGTATGTATAATTATTAAATAATAGTAATAATTCCACTTTTCCAAATAATATTTTCCCTATCATTTTAAATTTTTGTTTCCCAAACAAATTAATCTTTAACGAAGATAGAAAAATACAAAAAAGCGAGACCTTTAAAGCGTGTAAAAGTCAAGCCCATAATGAAGCCATAAGTCCAACGACACTTGTAACACTTCGCTAAACACCCACATTTTCCCCGGCGACATTGTCGCCCTGGCCTGCCAATCTTAATACTTTCCAACAACGACATAATAATTTATGATTACACTTGATGTGGAACCACAAACGACTGAGAAAAAGAAAAAATAAACTGAAAAATAACAATGAACAGAACGCGCTGAGGTCAACGTCAACAAGGGGTACGGAGAAATAAAACCTGTAACAAGTTCAATTTACAACAAACAAAATTCGCTGTGCGTATTAATGACTCAACTTCCACAGGCACTTCCAATAAATGGATTCGTATTAAAGAATTTTCCGTGTGCAGGCTAGGAACGGCGAGCTTACTCTGAGTTTCCAACTAACAGCATTAATCTTTACAATGACACTTGAGTAGGGAGAAGGGTATGGGCAATGACTGACGTACTTAGGCCATGGACCATTGATGCCATGAATAAGCCATCCCCATGGCGGTGAAGAGTAGTGCCATTATGTCGGAGAGTGGTAGTGGTGTTTATGGTAGAGTTTGTAACACCGGAAATGGGAAAAATTTACTGATTGTCCTAAAATAACTCGGGGGTATTTGCTGATGAATGGCCCAGCAAGGTGACAAATGTTTGAAGAACTATTAAGCTATTAAAAGCTTTGAATTTTAAAGGAAGCAGAATTCTTTATTACCTCTTTAGATTTATCATGGGAATGCTTAGAGGAGGTGGACAATAATTTGTTAACATTCGTAATAAGGACTGACATATTTACTTTAACTGATGATAAAAGTTTTCACTGAACTTCCACAACAGGAACGACCAAAATGTGCACACGACGGACACACGTATTTCTACCAAATGACGTATTTATAACAATTTAAAGCAACAGTGGCCTAACTGGCACTATATTAAATTGGACACATTTTTTTCCATACATAAATGATTCTTTATCGATTAAAATTTGTTTAAAAAATAGAAAATCATACATGTCATCAATGGATAGCTGATAAAAGAAAACAAATTAAAAACAAATCAGACAAATTTTAAAACTAATTTATCTCAGTTCGACAGAGTTCACTGTGATTAGGCCACTGTATCAATTCCAACATTCCAGACAATTATGTGTGAGGAGGAATGGACATATCGAATTTTATGATTCTAGATGTAGTCATTTGATAGGTACCGTTGCCCAGCGTCAACAACTTCTTTAAGAAAAGTTGGCCAGCGTCAACTATTCTATAAGAAAATATGGCCAGCGTCAACTTTTCTATAAGAAAAGTTGGCCAGCGTCAACTTTTCTATAAGAAAAGTTGGCCAGCGTCAACTTTTCTATAAGAAAAGTTGGCCAGCGTCAACTTTTCTATAAGAAAAGTTGGCCAGCGTCAACTTTTCTATAAGAAAAGTTGGCTAACGTCAACTTTTTTATAAGAAAAGTTGGCCAGCGTCAACTTTTCTATAAGAAAAGTTGGTCAGCGTCAACTTTTCTATAAGAAAAGTTGGCCAGCGTCAAATTTTCTATAAGAAAACTTGCCCAGTGTCAACTATTTTATAAGAAAAGTTCTCAAGCGTCAATTATTTTATAAGAAAAGTTGCCCAGCGTCTACTATTCTGTACGAGAAGTTGCCCAGCGTCAACTATTATTTACGGAAAGTAGGAAAGAGTCAACTTTTCTATAAGAAAAGATGGCCAGCGTCAACTTTTCTATAAGAAAAGATGGCCAGCGTCAACTTTTCTATAAGAAAAGTTGGCCAACATCAACATTTCTATAAGAAAAGTTGGCCAGCATCAACATTTCTATAAGAAACTTTTCTATAAGTTGACCAGCATCAACATTTCTATAAGAAAAGTTGGCCAGCATCAACTTCTTTATAAGTAAAGTTGGCCATCGCCAACTTTTTTATAAGAAAAGTTGGCCAGCGTCAACTTTTTTATAAGAAAAGTTGGCCAGCGTGAACTTTTCTATAATAAAACTTGCCCAGCGTCAACTTTTTTATAAGAAAGTTGCCCAGCGGCAACTTTTCTGTAAGAAAAGTCGCACAGCGTCAACTTTTCTATAAGAGAAGTTGGCCAGCGTCAACTTATCTACAAGAAAAGTTGTCCAGCGTCAACTTTTCTATGAGCAAAGTTGGCCAGCGTCAAGTTTTCTATAAGAAATGTTGTCCAGTGTCAACTTTCCTATAGGAAAAGCTGGCCAGCGTCAACTTTCCTATAGGAAAAGTCAATTTTTCTATAAGAAAAGTTGATTCCTCTTACTGAAGTAGCAAAGTTTGCAGTCGTCTATGATGTTCTTATTACATTTCTTTCATGCGATTTGTTATCCAGATGCTGATAATATTCCGAATTTGAGGTTGTCATTGCTCCTGATCGGCATTGCTATGAATTCCTTATCCAGCTACTGCCAATACTCTGTATTAAATTTCCATTGCTGTCTTTCTGCATTTGATATGACCGGTTCATTCCAACGTTTGCTGGTTCATTATCCAGCTTCTGTTGGAGCTGCTCCTGTGTGGTGATTGCCATTGCTCCTGGTGTTGTCGTCATTTCGTAATGCTTTTGTCAAAGGAAATTGTGACGATTTAATGGAGCTTAACAATGACAGCAAACGACTTGTCGTCGTCGGTATAGACAATAGGAAATGTCTATGCGTGTATGTCTGTTTGTATGTAATCAGTAACCGAACAAACCAAAAAGGAAAATTCCAACAACAGGAGCAATCTCTTTAATGTCTACACAAGTTTGAACCAAAGCAAAAGGTAAACAAAGTAGCAAAGTAACCGTAAGTAACAACATCAGCACGAAGGCAACTGACATGGTTCAAAGGTCAGGGAGCAGTAGCACGAATCAGCTTTAAGGCTCCCACGCACAAACAACTCTAGACAATGAAAGGATTAAAACAACAAAGGAGAATACAATACAATAGTACAGGATACTGATTCATTTTTTTCGAAACGTTGTAAATAACTTAAAAGGATGTAGAAATATTTTAAAAACAACAAAGGTTTAAAGTTGACCGCATTCTTTATATAACTTAAATTTTAAAGGATCTGGAGTTATTTTGAAAATCAAAAAGTCTTTACTTTACTTGACCAGCGTCAACTTTTCTATAAGAAAACTTGACCAGCGTCAACTTTTCTATAAGAAAACTTGACCAGCGTCAACTTTTCTATAAGAAAACTTGACCAGCGTGAACTTTTCTATAAGAAAACTTGACCAGCGTCAACTTTTCTATAAGAAAACTTGACCAGCGTCAACTTTTCTATAAGAAAACTTGACCAGCGTCAACTTTTCTATAAGAAAACTTGACCAGCGTCAACTTTTCTATAAGAAAACTTGACCAGCGTCAACTTTTCTATAAGAAAACTTGACCAGCGTCAACTTTTCTATAAGAAAACTTGACCAGCGTCAACTTTTCTATAAGAAAACTTGACCAGCGTCAACTTTTCTATAAGAAAACTTGACCAGCGTCAACTTTTCTATAAGAAAACTTGACCAGCGTCAACTTTTCTATAAGAAAACTTGACCAGCGTCAACTTTTCTATAAGAAAACTTGACCAGCGTCAACTTTTCTATAAGAAAACTTGACCAGCGTCAACTTTTCTATAAGAAAACTTGACCAGCGTCAACTTTTCTATAAGAAAACTTGACCAGCGTCAACTTTTCTATAAGAAAACTTGACCAGCGTCAACTTTTCTATAAGAAAACTTGACCAGCGTCAACTTTTCTATAAGAAAACTTGACCAGCGTCAACTTTTCTATAAGAAAACTTGACCAGCGTCAACTTTTCTATAAGAAAACTTGACCAGCGTCAACTTTTCTATAAGAAAACTTGACCAGCGTCAACTTTTCTATAAGAAAACTTGACCAGCGTCAACTTTTCTATAAGAAAGCTGGACCAGCGTCAACTTTTCTATAAGAAAACTTGACCAGCGTCAACTTTTCTATAAGAAAGCTGGACCAGCATCAACTTTTCTATAAGAAAGCTGGACCAGCGTCAACTTTTCTATATTTCCATATTTCTATACTTGATTCTCTATTTTGTATGTTTATCATCATGTTTGTAGAATTGCTTTCTTAAAGTCTCTTTTAATTCTAACTTTAAGTTATTATAAGAAAGACATGACGAGAAAAAACTTAAATAATTTTTTTAGAACTAATTGTTATATATTCCTCATTCCACATCTGTTTGTGAAACATTTTAAAGTTTCTTTCTTCCATTCTTTGTAAAAAGCAAAAAAGTTTTGAGGGAACAACATCACTTCATTTGTTGCCAACTATTGCAGTAGGGGGTACGGTAAACAGCAACAAGAACAAGAGTATACGAATATGGAGTCAGGTTAGGTCGATTCGAATAAGACATACCCTACACAATGAAGTGTGCGGCTCAGTATATTAAACTGTTAAACTTAAAATTAGTTGGCTCGATTTGTTTTGTTTCCTTTTAGGGAATTGCGAATTTTTACGATGGTATCCCGATGATGGATATATATAATATTCCGAAAGTTTTTTTTTCAGCTCGACCATTTTGTTTGGCTCAGAACTTAGATTTTCTTAGGATATTTTAAGGATTACTAACGTCAGTACAGTTTTAATAGTTGAATATTTTTATTAGTTACAAACTGTTTGTCAATTTTTTTTACCATCCACCATAGGAAGGGAGCTGGCCTAACAAGGCATCTTTAAATGTTTTCAATATTAAACTTCCAACTTGAACATGAACCACAAAAGGCAAAATATGGCATGTTTAACATAAATTTCGAGTGAGAAAACTTTGTTCCAACAACCGACAACAACAACAATAAAAAATAAAACTATGAACAAAAATGAACTTGTTAAAAAATGAAGAAGAAAACGAATCCCGCCATTATCTAGAAGACGTCCTGGGCCAGCAAAAAGAAATTTCCCCCAGGGAGTTGGCATACGCATGCCGGAAAAAAAGTTACAAAGAAGAATAACATCAACAGCGGCATCAACATCAGCATCACCATCGTCATCATGTACAACATCGGTGTTACTTTTTTGGCCTTTTTCACTTGTAAATAACATATACATAAATCAAAAACAAGCTTTGCAACTTGAACTGGCAGGGAAATGCATTGGACTGTGAAAGGAAGTAAGAACAGGCGTGTGGCCGTCGAAGTAGGAGTTATTAAACTACAAAAAATGAGCAAGCAAGACAGAACCTGTTAAACGATATGTCTTTTTCTGTAAGAAAAATTACCCAAAGACAGTTTGTAATAAGAAAATTTGTCGAGCGTCAATTCTTAAGAAGAAAACTTCCTCTACATCAGTTTTTTAGAAGAAATGTTGACCTACGAGAACTTGCCTCAACTTTTCTATAGGAAAATAATTCTATAGAAAAGAAAGAAAGACCAACGTCAACTTGCCTCAACCAGCGTCAACTTGCCTCAACCAGCGTCAACTTTTCTATAAGAAATTTTGCCGTGCGTCAACTTTTCTATAAGAAATGTTGCCGTGCGTCAACTTTTCTATAAGAAATGTTGCCGTGCGTCAACTTTTCTATAAGAAATGTTGCCGTGCGTCAACTTTTCTATAAGAAATGTTGCCGTGCGTCAACTTTTCTATAAGAAATGTTGCCGTGCGTCAACTTTTCTATAAGAAATGTTGCCGTGCGTCAACTTTTCTATAAGAAATGTTGCCGTGCGTCAACTTTTCT
Source organism: Polietes domitor (assembly GCA_947397865.1). Lineage (NCBI taxonomy): Eukaryota > Metazoa > Arthropoda > Insecta > Diptera > Muscidae > Polietes > Polietes domitor. The sequence continues at coordinate 144,234,487 of OX377621.1, read as the reverse complement.
ATAAGAAATGTTGCCGTGCGTCAACTTTTCTATAAGAAATGTTGCCGTGCGTCAACTTTTCTATAAGAAATGTTGCCGTGCGTCAACTTTTCTATAAGAAATGTTGCCGTGCGTCAACTTTTCTATAAGAAATGTTGCCGTGCGTCAACTTTTCTATAAGAAATGTTGCCGTGCGTCAACTTTTCTATAAGAAATGTTGCCGTGCGTCAACTTTTCTATAAGAAATGTTGCCGTGCGTCAACTTTTCTATAAGAAATGTTGCCGTGCGTCAACTTTTCTATAAGAAATGTTGCCGTGCGTCAAATTTTCTGGAAGAAATGTTGAAAAGCGTCAACTTTTCTATAAGAAATGTTGCCGTGCGTCAAATTTTCAATAAGAAATCTTGCCCTACCTCAATTTTTATACCCTACACCACTTCGTGGTCTAGTTATACCCTACACCACTTCGTGGTCTAGGGTATTATAAGTTAGTTTCGCGCCAAATGTTTGTAACACCAAGAAATAATCGAGCTAGACCCACCTTTAAGTATACCGATCGGCTTAGAATCACCAGCTGAGTCGATTTAACGATGTCTGTCTGTCCGTCTGTCCGTCCGTCCGTCCGTCCGTCCGTCCGTCCGTCTGCTGTCCATCTAAGCTTGTTCGCACTCTACAGGTCGCAACTGTTGTCCGATTGTCATGAAACTTGGCAGAATTTATTTTTTCTGGCCAACGACCATTGGTATTGAATTTGGAGGAAATCGGTTCAGATTTAGATATAGCCCCCATACAAATGTCGCTCCCGATTTGACATTTTCCGCTCTAGAAACGTCATACTGTACCCGATTTTCTTTAAATTAGGCACAACATCTAATAATCCAACTAGAAACACCTATGCAAAAATTGGGTAAGATCGGTTCAGATTTAGATATAGCCCCCATACAAATGTCCGTCCCGATTTGACATTTTCCGCTCTAGAAAAGACATATTGTACCCGATTTTCTTTAAATTTTGCAGAACATCTTATAATCGAACTAGAAACACGTATGCAAAAATTGTGTAAGATCGGTTCAGATTTAGATATAGCCCCCATACAAATGTCGCTCCCGATTTGACATTTTCCGCTCTAGAAAAGACATATTGTACCCGATTTTCTTTAAATTTTGCAGAACATCTTATAATCGAACTAGAAACACGTATGCAAAAATTGTGTAAGATCGGTTCAGATTTAGATATAGCCCCCATACAAATGTCGCTCCCGATTTGACATTTTCCGCTCTAGAAAAGACATATTGTACCCGATTTTCTTTAAATTTTGCAGAACATCTTATAATCGAACTAGAAACACGTATGCAAAAATTGTGTAAGATCGGTTCAGATTTAGATATAGCCCCCATACAAATGTCGCTCCCGATTTGACATTTTCCGCTCTAGAAAAGACATATTGTACCCGATTTTCTTTAAATTTTGCAGAACATCTTATAATCGAACTAGAAACACGTATGCAAAAATTGTGTAAGATCGGTTCAGATTTAGATATAGCCCCCATACAAATGTCGCTCCCGATTTGACATTTTCCGCTCTAGAAAAGACATATTGTACCCGATTTTCTTTAAATTTTGCAGAACATCTTATAATCGAACTAGAAACACGTATGCAAAAATTGGGTAAGATCGGTTCAGATTTAGATATAGCTCCCATACAAATGTAGCTCCCGATTTGACATTTTCCGCTCTAAAATCCAAATATTGTACCCGTTTTTCTTTAAAATTGGCACAACATCTTATAATCCAACCTATGGTGAAAGTGGGTAAGATCGGTTCAGATTTAGATACCGCCCTCATACAAATGTTGCTCCCGAATGTTTAACCGATTTTGGCCAAACTTTACATATTATATTTTACCAATAAAAATACATAGTGAAAGCGGGTCACATCGTTCCAGGTTTCAATATACCCCATAACATATGTAATTTCCGATTTAATATTTTTTGTCAAACACATACATTTACAGGATGCAAAAATCCTTCCCGATTTCACTTTTTTAACGAATTGAATTGTAATGAGATAGAAAGTCCGTCCGTCTTTAGCATTTCCTTACTTGTTTGGAAGATGCCCATATGTCCATACTTTGGTATATCCCAAATGGGGTCGCATTCTGATCTATTACAGCTCTAGAAACTACATCTTACATCGTATCTTCATCAAATTTTGCAGATCATGATATTTTTCAGCTAGGAATACCTACCTTGAATGAGAAATATATAGGCCCATGTTTTGGACCAGGCCCAAAATGTAGTTATCGGCCCCCTTTTGAAATTTCGGTCCGATTCATCCTATTACTACTGTATAATTTGTATTTGTCTGTCGGATAATTGGATCAATTACCATATTCGTTAAATATGACTAAAGATTAATTTATAGTATAATTTATACTGTATAATTTATATGAACTACATAAAATTGCTCCCATGAAATAAATGGGTTTAGTAATCAAAGCGAGGTACATACGCAGGGAGTGGTGTAGGGTATTATATAGTCGGCCCCGTCCGACTTTAGCCTTTCCTTACTTGTTGTAATTGAGTTTTGTATTTCCTCCTTTTCTCGACACTGTTCGCCATTCCGCCATCTGACTTGACACTGGCCAATGCTGTTGCTGGCTTGGTTGTTTTGGTGCCAAAAACACAAGATTTTCTGTTATTTGCATTTAAATCATTTCTGGTTGTTCTTTTGTTTGTTTGTTTGTTTTATTACTGTTTGGTATATCCTGTGTACACCTACTGTGTTATCCTGGGCGTCCGTTGTCATTCGACGTCGCCTACAATTTATTAATGTATGCAACGTTTCAAGTCACGCCGTCGAACTTTACGACGATACGCCAGCCAGCATTTGCACTATAACGACGCCACAAAATAAAAAGAGGAAACTTTACATACAACCATAAAATATTGTATAATGTATTTGGGAATTTTATGGCATTCCAAAGGATATATATGGTCGGGGGGAGTGGGGGTTCGACAGTGTATGTTTTGGGTATCCGAACTCATTTCGAAGGTGTCGACAGTGAAATATATTCTGTTGCGGTTTTGATGTGTCACAAACACAAACTGTGGCTCTCTGGGCCAAGATAGACGAGGAGAGCTGGGGTTTGTAATTTACATTTATTTGGCACTACTGGCGTTTTTTATGCCAGCGCAGAAAAATTTACGATTCTCAGCAGGACATAAAACCAAACAACTGTCAGTGGCAGTGCAAATCCAATACCTCCGGCTAACTCTGCAGGAACTGCGGGTGGAGGTGACACTAACACAAAACATATGTTGGCGAATTTGAATAATGTTTTCTGGTTCGCGGTTTTGCCCAGATATAGACAGTCAGTCGTACGTCCATGTGTACTTAGAGTAAAGCTTTATGGCCTAAACTACTGCTGGTGATGAAGGGTTTAATGGACTATTCGTTTTTTGTTCTGTTTTTGTCTCGTTCTTTATTTTTGCCAACATGTTGTTATAACGAGCAATGAATTATATCGAAGAGGATTTTTAATATACGCACCACTTGCCAGTTTACATTTTTAATTTAATGTTTTTATATACATATATTTGTGTAGAAAATATGACTTTTTCCTCAAATTCTAAAGCCCATAAAAATCCACCCATGTGTTGTTTGGGGTAAAGAGCAGTAATTCAGAGCGTAGTGTTTGCAAAAATCCTACAATGGATCCTATTGCCTTTTTAAGTCATGATGTTATTTAACGCCAACTGCCAATGATTGATGATTGAGAACCAGCTCGTCGAGTGTTGAGTATCAAGGGGAGTGGCAAATATTACTACAACGTCCACAGTGGAATCACGAAAATCACTCTAAATAGAGGAAACGTTTCATGACCTTCGGAAAATTGGATAGGTTTCAGCTTTAATTAATTAATTGTTATGAGGTCTTATTTTGGACTCTTCAAAGGACTCCAAATAGAGGAAAAGTTTCATGACCTTCGAAAAATTAAATAATTAATCATTGATATATTTGATTTTCAAAATTCGATAAATCGATACTAAAAAGAAGTAAAAACGGCGATAAGTTCGGCCGGGCCTTTATATACCCTCCACCATGGATTGCATTCCACAGAGGCTGTCGATTTTCGTAGAAGTGCAGTAATATTACAAGAAAATATAATTTTTTTAATATAGCCAAACCAAAAAAAAACAAAGATTGAAAAAATAATTTTATAAATAAATATAATATTTTTATTATTTCAAACCAAGGCAACCAATACGTTTACGTATCAAAATAATAGTCAATTCAAAAAATAAATATTCTTATATTTATAATTATCTCACGTATATAGTGATAGTAACCTAACTTCATGATTCAAGCAATTTTTGGCGTAAAAATAAAAAGTACGCATTTGGAAAAATCTTTTTATTTTGCATGTCAATGCAGTGAGAGGAATGTATACACCGAACTCCATGATTCTAGCTGCGGTTATTTCTTTCTGAAATCTCTTTTTTTTACGTGTCTACCCAATTAGAGAGTTGTACTCACCGAATTTTATCATTCTATCTGTAGTCGTTTAGTTGGTACTATTTTTATCCCTCTGTAGCAATTGTATCCCTTGAAAGTACAAATTTGGAAAAAACCTTTTATTTTTCGTCTCTACGCTGTCATTGAATGTATTCTCCGAATTTCATGACTCTAGCTGGGGCCATTTGGTTGGTACTATTTTTATTCCTTTTTTCCTTTTTAACCCCAAAAAGTACGAATTTCGAAAAATCCGTCTATTTTACATGTCTACGCAATCAGAAGACTTTATACACCGAATTTAATAATTTAAGGTGTAGCCGTTTTGTTGGCACCATTTTTATTCCCATTTTACCCCTAAAAAGTACGAATTTGGAAAAAATCCTTTTATGTTATGCTAGCGTGTTTTCAACAGACGGACGAACGGACGTGTTTCTAGCTGTTGTCGTTTAATATGTACCATTTTTATCCCTTTTTTGCCCCATTTGACCCCCTACAAATAAGAATCACTTTATGGTGCACGTTTTCGCTATAAGAGGAATGCGCATACCAAATATCAAGCAAATATAAACAGACATATTGAAAAAACATTCTTAAATACGCTAAAATATTAGGGATTATTATGGGTGTTTTTAGTCCTTCTGAGGGAAAATTTTTTCTCTTTGATTTAGCCCCATTTCAATCCCAACCGATCTACGACTATAAGACGCGTTTGTGGAAAATTTGAACGTTCTAGCTCCTTTCGTTTAGATGCTAGCGTGCTTTCAACAGACGGACAGACGGACGGCCATGTCTAGATCGTCTTAGAATTTTATGACGATCAAGAATATATATACTTTATAGGGTCTCAGGTCGATATTTCAAGGTGTTACAAATGAAATGACAAAGTTACCCCCATCCTGTAGGTGGAGGGTATAACAAGTAAGTAAGTGTCAGACGGCGAAACCGGAATATATACACCCTGACTCTCAAATACCATATGCATGAAAGTAATAAGGATATACATTTGTCTTGGGGTCGGATAATTTATGTGAAAGGTGCTGGAAGGTTCGTGGCACATGGTCCCAGCGTCCACAATTATAGTTACAGCTGTAAAAACGTGCTTCGGTAAGGAAGTTATAAAGAATTTAAATTTAGCTAGGAAAGTGACAATTGTGTGGGAGATACTAGAAGGGGCGTGGCAAAAGCATAAATATTTTGTAGGTTCATTTCCAAATATCAAATTGCAATTGGTTTCGACTTGCTGAATGGAAGTTATATTAGTTTTATTTTGACCAAAGCTTATGCCAATTTGTGTGGGAGGCACCAGAAGAGTTGTGGCAATATCGCCCATATTTTAGGTTAATTCAATGTCTATAAAAATATTGCCGAACGTCAAATTTCAGAGTATTCCGATTAGAGTGATAAAACCCGAGACCGAAAACCGGGTAAACTGGTTTTTTCGTCTGAGACCGACCGTCGGGTTATTGAAATCGCGGTTTTCGAAAAACCAGGAAACCCGGGTTTTACGCCGGTCTCAACCGGATTTTTATTCCGGTACTATATTTTAAGTAATTAGCTAAAAAACGTGTAACACAGCAAAACGGAATGTATAAAATGGCGGCGTCCAACCTAGGTTTGTCAAGTATTTCTAATGGGCACATAAGAACACATATGAGAGCAAATGCTGCCAGATTGCTTGGTGGCTTTGATACCAAACGCCTGTTCGATTGGGCTTACTAGCTCATGATTAAGATACTTGATGTGGTGGAATTGGTTTTTCTTAAATGAATTACCAAGAGAATTATGGCAGCAATGCTAAGAGAGTAGTAAGCTACGAGTAAATTCCATACAAAAATTAAGCTAGTAAGCCCAATCGAATAGTCCTCAAGTTCAGCAACATTAATTTTTCTTTTGGGGTTTCACAAGGGGTCCTACAGTTGTACATATTTTTTGTATGTACTAATAAACTTGGAGACTATTAGCAATACGACCATTACTTTTAGGACCTTCACATTAAAAAAAGTCTTGCAAACTTTCGGGGGTAACTTTTGTCTTTAAAGACAAAAAAACATATACTTATTGTTTTTAACAAGGCTGCCATTTTAAAATATGAAAGTTATTAAGCTTTCGAATTACTAACCAATCAGCCAGACCAGTGGGTTGGTGGTAAGTTGGTACCAGATCGAGTTAAAGTGTTCAATAATATCGTACTATTTATACTAAAATAACCAGAACAGATATCCGTTGTTAATTCTCTTAATACCAAACAAATTACAGTGGAAAAAAATTGCCACATCAAAAAAAAATCAAACTACAGTGGTTTCCCGATTTAACGAACTTATATATTGTCAGGCCATATTCGTTAAATCGAAACGTTCGTTAAATGCAGTACAAATATTTGGTGTTTTTTTTTGTAAATAAAACTACTAAATATACTCAAAATATATATTACGGAGTTTTATTTTATTAAAGCTATAATATTCAGCCATATAAATATATTTCAAAGGAACAATTCATTTCATTTAATATTAAGATTTTTATGCAAATCATTAAGTAGTTCTATTTTATGATTTGCAGAATTTATAGAGATCATACGTTTTTTATGTAACAAAAATAGTTCATACAATAACTTAAAAAACTCTTTATAATAAACAGTTACAAAAACTACTTGAAAAATTGATTTATCAAAGCTTGTTTATTTGGCATGTTAATTTGATTTTGAATTGCTTCTTTTTGAAGTTCTCGTAATATAATTAACTTCATGGAATCGATATTGTTTTGCTGGGCCTATTTAATACAAATTTCAAAGTTGTTGACTGCATCATCGTGTTTAATTTTAGGTTCCAAGATTTCATTGTCATCTTCGTGAGTATCATCATTATCTTCTTCATTTTATGTCATTAGTTGTGAATTCAATCTGGAAATGAAATGAATTACCCAAATTATTCCACAAGCTGTTTTTTTTAACCAGCTCTTCTGCAGGAGGATGTGAAGGGGCGTTATCCAGAAGCAATACGGCATTTAACGGCAAGAGGTTTTCGGCATGGAAACTTTCCACCTTTAAATTAAATTAATGTAAGATCAAGAAGTTTATGACATTACTACAAACAAATCTTACCTGTGGAACAAACTTATCAAAAAACCAATTTTTGAATATGAAACAAGTCATCCATGCAATTTTTGAATGTGTATAATGAACTGGAATGCTTTTATTTCGAAAAGCTCGAGGATTTTGAGATTTTCCGATCAACAAAGGTTTGACTTTTTTGTTCCATTAGCATTGCTGCATAGTAGGACGGCCATTCTCTCTTTAGAAAGTTTTCTACCTGGTGCCGTTCTTTCCCCTCAGTATACATACGTCTTATCGGGTAAAGCTTTCCAAAACAGACCGGTCTCGTCAGCGTTGAAAATGACACTTTTGGGCAAATTATTTTCCAAAATAATATCTTGAAATTTCTTTTTGAATGGTTCTACAACTTCCAAGTTGGACCATAATTTCTCTCCACATTGTTTCAGGAGCCGAATTCCGAATCTCTTTTTAAAGCGTGTCAACAACCCAGGACGTGCATTGAAACTACCGTCATATATATTTTTGTGTATTCCCTTCGCTTCATGTTGTAAAATTTCAGAACTTATGGGGATGTGCGAATTTCGCTGTCGTCGAAACCAGGCAAAAAGTTTTTCCTCCATTTCTGGAAACTCTCCATGCTTTATTGCTCTTCGTTTTACAAATCCATAACGTGTCTTTTCCGCATTTTTCACAAGTTTTTCTTTGTGCAAACGGTGGATGATTTTAATTTAAAATTTTTATATATGTCACACACACGAGTTCCTTTTCGGTATTGATCGATAATTTTTAACTTATCACTTAGCATAAGTCTTTTTCTAGATCTCATTTTTATAATTTATAAGAGCATAACAAAGAAACTAAAAAGTTCTTCAGTTCACGTGTTTGCACTTCACATAACAAAATAAACTAACAAGCTCTCCAGATCATGTGTTTGAACTATGACTGATCACAATACAATAACAAAAAAAACAAAATTCGGCGAATCGTACATAACTGTTTTCCTTGTTTTTACCAAGTGTTTGTATTTTGATTTACATTACAACCACCCTTTTTAATTTGAATATTTCTTAATATTCGTTAAACCGAGTACAAAAAATAATTTAATAATAATTAAAATTTTGTTCGTTATATAAGGTACTTAATGGAAACGATTTGCTTGTTCGTTAAATCGAATGTTCGTTAAACCGGGAAACTACAGTATTTATATCTTCAAAGTATATTTAAATAGTCAGTATATACTGACTACTTTATATTTGTTATTTAATATTTTTAATCATAGTCTGCAAGCAACTTTAATTCTATTAACATTGACTAAAATACGATATTTCATCAATATTGAAGAAGGTCAAAGAAAATCCACACTGGCTCAAAATCTTTTGGTCCTTGTGAGGGAAAAATTTTTACCTTTGGGCCGATTTTGCCCAGTTTCAATCCCAATCGATCTACGACTATAAGACGCATTTGTGGAAAATTTAGCTCCTTTCGTTTAGATGCTAGCGTGCTTCCAACAGACGGACGGACATGGCTAGATCGTCTTAGAATTTTATGACGATCAAGAACATATATACTTTATATGATCTCAGGTCGATATTTCAAGGTGTTACAAACGGAATGACAAAGTTAGTATACCCCCATCCTGTCCTGTTAAGTTCTATAAAAGATGTTCACACTATACTTTCTATACTCGAGCTATATTTTGAATGAAGTAGGCCTTTTTGGATAATTCCATATCAAATTTTAGTTCAAGTTTGAACACACACATATAGGTTGGGTGATTTAAAATTTGAAATACCGATTTCATTTTTATCATTATACCCTCCACCTCCAGGATGGGGGCATACTAACTTTGTCATTCCGTTTGTAACACCTTGAAATATCGACCTGAGACCCTATAAGAAAATTCTAAGACGATCTAGCCATGTCCGTCCGTCCGTCTGCCCGTCTGTTGAAAGCACGCTAGCATCTTAACGAAAGGAGCTCGAACGTTCAAATCTTCCATAAATGCGTCTTATAGTCGTAGATCGGTTGGGATTGAAATGGGGCGAAATCGGCCCAAAGGGAAAAATTTTTCCCTCACAAGGACTAAAAATACCCATAATAATCCCTAATATTTTAGCGTATTTCAGCATGTTTTTTGAATATGTCTGTTTATATTTGCTTGATATTTGGTATGCGCATTCCCCCTACAGCAAAAAGTGATTCTTATTTGTAGGGGGTAAAATGGGGCAAAAAGGGATAAAAATGGTACATATTAAACGACAACAGCTAGAAACACGAAATTCTGTGTGTACATTCCTCTAATTAAGTAGATACATAATGTAAAAGTATTTTTTCCAAATTCGTACTTTTAAGGGGTAAAATGGGAAATGAGGGATAAAAATGGTACTAACCAAACGGCTGTACCTAGAATAATGAAATTCGGTGTATACATTCCTCTGATTGCATAGATAAGTAAAATACACGGATTTTTCAAAATTCGTACTTTTTGGGGTTAAAAAGAAAAAATGGGATAAAAATAGTACCATTCAAATGACCGCAGCTAGAGTCATGAAATTCGGAGTTTACATTACTCTGACTGCGTAGACACGGAAAATAGACGAATTTTTCGAAATTCGTACTTTTTGCGGTTAAAATGGAAGAGGGGGATACAAATAGTACCAACCAAATGACCGCAGCTAGAGTCATGCAATTCGGAGTATACATTCCTCTAACTGCGTAGACACGAAAAATAAACGGATTTTTCGAAATTCGTACTTTTTGGGGTTAAAATATACAATGGTACAGGGGGATAAAAAAAGTACCAACTAAACGACTACAGCTAGAATGATGCAATTGCGTAGAAATGTCAAGGGGGTAAAAATGGTACCAACCAAATGGGCGCAGCTGGAATCATGGAATTCGGTGTATACATTCCTCTGACTGCATAGACACGCAAAATAAAAAGTTTTTTTCCAAATTCGTAGTTTTTCTTTTGCGGTAAAAATTGGTTGAATCGTGAAGTTAGGTTATTTTGCACTTTGGACATGTACGTCTGATAATGGATTTTCAAAATTTGTGCTTTTGGAATTAAAATAGAATTGAAGTACAACCAACTGTAAGATAGTGTGTATCTTCCAATATTTATGGTATTTAAGCTTTTTGAAAATATAAATATAAGAATATTTATTTTTTGATTTGAAATAGATAATGGTTTGATATAATTAAAATATTACATTTATTTATATAATTATTTTTTCAATATTTGTATTTGTTTTACTTTGGCTGTATGACAAAATTCATATTTTCCTGTAATATTGTAATGGAATGCAATCCATGATGGATGGTATATAAAGTTCGGCCCGGCCGAACTTAACGCCGTTTTTACTTGTTTTTATTTTCAGGTTTATATTTGACATTTAGAAAATGGAATGCTATACGCGCGAACAAAATTGGAAAATATTAAAAACTTACTTCCAAAGTAGTGAGTCTTTAACTCAAACTGCAAGAGAATTTTTTAGAAGAGGTCGGCCTTCAGTTCAGCCATCGTGAAACTCATTTTCATATCGGTGGCTATGACAATAAGCAAAATCGCCGCATATGGGCTTCACAGAACCCAGACGTGACTATTGAGAGTAATCGATTTTAATTTAAAATGTTACATGGCCCACCTTGTAGCTTTATTCGTCGCGCATGGTTTCCAATTGACCAATATTTCGTTAGCAAGATTGTCTGTATATTTGACAAGTGTCGGTGGTGCACTACCTCTATTAACAGACCCTATATGGACGTAGTTTTGATGTGGGCTACATAAAATCTGTACCCTACACCTAGGGTGCCATATAGCCGACCACTTTCTGGTTTACTTATTTGCTATTCTTCAGTCGCACACCACTTTCGTTAAAGTATTTTAATCAACATCATTTGATGAAAGTATAAAATTAAATTTAATTTTTTGTTTATCTCAAACATCATTTCACTTCAAATTGTTAATTTCATTTTTAGTTTCAGTTGCTTGCCTTTAATGTTTATTGCTCGCGACAGTAGTCGAGTCGGTCACATTGGGTTAATAAGGAACGCAGCCACAGAACGCTTTTATGCTTATGGCGCGCGGAATGTCCCAGCGGGAACATTTTCACTTAGTATTTAATATGTTTGTTTTAGTCACTTATACATACAAGCTCACATATGTAGCAGCGGGACATGTACTCGTATGGATGTATGTAGTATATGAAAATGTTGTTATAAAAACACACAGACACACACACTCAGAGGGACTTGTATGTAAGTATTATTGACTCACAATTTAATACATGCGTATGTACTTGTGTTTATCTACTTACTGACATATGTACTATGTACTCAGTAAATACACAAGCTTAAAATACAACAAAATTCTCGAAGGTGAAATTTGTACAAATTAAATACTTGAAATCCCAGAACGCATCTCCCAAAAAACAAGCAAAAAATGTTAAAAAGGTAGGTGAACATGGGCAAACAGTCAACATTTTCTGGGCAATGGAGATGAGAGCTACACGGCTGTTCTGGGATTTCAGGCATTTAATTGTAGCAAATTTCAAGTACAAGGTTAGACTCTGCACTAGTTACATATTAGACGTGCAGACTTAAAATACTAAGTGAGAGCTAATTTCTATGTGGCATGGAGGAAGAACAGATAAAGAATATTTAAATTTATTATGTCGTTAAACAAATTTGAACGTATATTGTTGGTGATTCTAAGTCTTCTAGTAAATATGTCCCGTTTCTCAGCACATTGCAAGATCTTGATCGATTTGAGACTGTATTTCATATATATTACAGTCTAAGTCAATCTAGCAAAGCCGTTCTGCCTATTGAAATTAAAATAACATCCGAACCAAATATTTTAAGCAAGCGCTCGCCAACCATGGAAATGCAGAACAAATGTGGTTTCCAAATTTGGAGCATTAGAACTCAGCGCTTCTTAAAGGAGCTAGAAGGTCCAAATTTCCCATAAATGTGTCTTATAGTCATAGATCGATTGGGATTGCAAATGGGCGAAATCGGTCCACAGAGAAAATTTTTTTCTTCACGAGGAATAAAAATACACCCCAAATATATAGAGTATTTAAGTATGTTGTTTAATATGACTGCTTATACATTTACTTGATATTTGGTATATGCATTCCCCTTATGCACAATGAAGTGGTTGTTATTCGTAGGGGGTGAAATGGGACAAAAAGGGATAAAAATGGTACTTATCAAACGACAACAACTAGAACAAGTAAAAACGGCGTTAAGTTCGGCCGGGCCGAACTTTATATACCCTCCACCATGGACAGCATTCCACAGAGGCTGTCGAGTTTCGTAGAAGTGCAGTAATAGTACAGGAAAATATTTTTTTTATATAGGCAAACCAAAACAAATATTGACAAAATAATTTTATAAATAACATAAATATAATATTTTATTACTTCAAACTACGCCTATAAGGCAAGGCTACCAATACGTTTACAGTATATAAATCGAAATAATACTTCAAGTCAATTCAAAAAAGTATGTAAATATTCTTACAAAAATTTATATTTTCAAAAAAGCTTAAATACCACAAATATTGGTAGACAGTTGGTTTTCATTCTATTTTAATTACAAATGTACATTAATTATCTCACGTACATAGTGCAAAATAACCTAACTTCATGATTTAACCATTTTTGCCGTAAAATTAAAAAGTACGAATTTGGAAAAATCTTTTTATTCCGCGTGTCTATGCAGTCAGAGGAATGTATACACCAAATCCCATGATTCTAGCTGCAGTCATTTGGTTGGTACCATTTTTATCCCCTTTTTTCAATTTTACCCCCTTATGAGTACCACTTTCTAAGATCTCTTTATTTTACCTGTCTACGCGATTGAAGGAATGTACACACCAAATTTCATTATTCTAGCAGTAGCCGTTAAGTTGGTAATATTTTTATCCCTCTGTACCCATTATATCCCTTGAATTTGAATATATAGGAATATAGAGGAATATATACACCAAATTTCATTATTCTAGGTTCAGCTGTTTGGTTGGTACCATTTTTATCCCTCTATTCCCATTTTACCCCTTAAAAGTACGAATTTGGAAAAAATTTCGTGTTTCTAGCTGTTATCGTTTAATATGTACCATTTTTATCCCTTTTTGCCCAATTTCGTTCCCTATCAATAAGAATCACTTTATGGTGCGCTTTTATGTTATAAGGGGAATGTTCATTCCAAATAACAAGTAAATACAAGCAGACATATGCACAACGCGGGCTGAAATACTCTAAACATTAGGGGTATTTTCAGTCCTTGTGAGGGAAACATTTTTCCCTCTGGGTCGATTTCGGCCACGTTCAATCCCCACCGATCTGCAACCATAAGACATATTTAGGACAAATTTGAACCTCCTAGCTCATTTCGTTCGGAAGCTAGCGTGCTTTCAATAGACAGACAGACAGACGGACATGGCTATATCGTCTTAGATCTGAGACCTTATAACGTATATATATATATTCTTGATTGTCATAAAATTCTAAGACGATCTAACCACGCTAACATCTAAACGAAAGGAGTTAGGATGTCCAAATTTTACATAAATGCGTCTTATAGTTGTAGATCGGTTGGGATTGAAACTGGGCGAAATCGGCCCAAAGGGAAAATTGTTTCCCTCACAAGGACTAAAAATACCCATAATATTCCCTAATATTTTAGGGGATTTAAACACATTTTTAAATATGTCTGCTTGTACTTACTTGATATTGGGTATGCACATTCCCTCTATAACAAAAACGTGTACCATAAAGTGGTTTTTATTTGTAGGGGTTGAAATGGGGCAAAAAGGGATACAAATGGTACATAATGGTACGACAACAGCTAGAAACACGAAACACGGTGTGTACATTCCTTTAATTGAGTAGATTCATAATATAAAAGTATTTTTTCCAAATTCGTACTTTTAAGGGATAAAATGGGAATAGTGGTATAAAAATGATACAAACCAAACGGTTGCACCTAGAATAATGAAATTCAAAATACTCTGATTGCGTAGACACGTAAAATAAACGGGTTTTTCGAAATTCGTACTTTTTGGGGTTAAGATGGAAGAAAGGGATAAAAATAGGCCCAACCAAATGACCGCAGCTAAAGTCATGAAATTCGGAATATACACTCTGACTGCGTAGATACAAAATATAAAAGGTATTTTCCAAATTCGTACTTTCAAGGGATACAATGGGTACACAGGGATAAAAATAGTACCAACTAAACGACTTACTATAATGAAGAAATTCGATGTGTACATGCCTTTTGTTGCGTAGATACGTAAAAAAAGAGAATTTAGTAAGTCGTACTCTTTAGGGGGTAAAATACTAATAACTAATAGGGGATAAAAATGGTGCCAGCCAAATGGCCGCAGCTAGAATCATGAAATTCGGTGTATACATTCCTCTGACTGCATAGACACGCAAAATAAAAAGATTTTTCCAAATTCGTACTTTTTACTTTTACGGTAAAAGTTGGTAAGGTTAGGTAATTTTGCACATGTACGTCAGATAATGGAGTTTCAAAATTTGTACTTTTGGAATTAAAATAGAATGGAAATAAGCCCAACTGCAGCACACACTATCTACCAATATTTATGGTATTTAAGCTTGTTGAAAATATAAGAATATTTATTTTTTGAATTGACTTGAAGTATTATTTCGATATATATAGTGTAAACGTATTGGTAGCTTTGCCTTGTAGGCGTGGTTTGAAATAATGAAAACAATATATTTATTTACAAAATTAAAATTTGTATTTGTTTTGGTTTGGCTATATTAAAAAAAATATATTTTCTTTTATATTATTGCACTTCTACGACAATCGAAATCCTCTGTGGAATGCAATCCATGGTGGAGAGTATATAAGGTTCGGCCCGGCTGTTAAGTTGCTAACCTCTTCATTCTCCTAACTTCATCAAACTTATCTTCTTCCATTCCTTTTTATCTTTATCCTTAATATATTCTTTGTCCTCTTTATAATCTTTCTCCTTATCCATTTTTATACCCTACACCACATCGTGGTCTAGGGTATTATAAGTTAGTTTCGCGCCAAATGTTTGTAACACCAAGAAATAATCGAGCTAGACCCACCTTTAAGTATATATATATATCGGCTTAGAATCACCAGCTGAGTCGATTTGACGATGTCTGTCTGTCCGTCTGCTGTCCATCTAAGCTTGTTCGCACTCTACAGGTCGCAATTGTAGTCCGATTGTCATGAAACTTGGCAGAAGTTATTTTTTCTGGCCAAGGACCATCGGTATTGAATTTGGAGGAAATCGGTTCAGATTTAGATATAGCTCCCATTCAAATGTCGCTCCCGATTTGACATTTTCCACTTTAGAAACCACATACTGTACCCGATTTTCTTTATATTTGGTACAACATCTTATAATACAACTAGAAACACCTATGCTGAAATTGGGTAAGATCGGTTCAGATTTAGATATAGCCCCCATACAAATGTCGCTCCCGAATTGACATTTTCCGCTCTAGAAACGACATATTGTACCCGATTTTCTTTAAATTTTGCAGAACATCTTATAATCGATCTAGAAACACGTATGCAAATTTATTTGTCCATTTATCCATTTATCCATTTATCCATTTATCCATTTATCCATTTATCCATTTATCCATTTATCCATTTATCCATTTATCCATTTACCCATTTATCCATTTATCCATTTATCCATTTATCCATTTATCCATTTATCCATTTATCCATTTATCATTTTTTCCATTTATCCATTTATCCATTTATCCATTTATCCATTTATCCATTTATCCATTTATCCATTTATCCATTTATCCATTTATCCATTTATCCATTTATCCATTTATCCATTTATCCATTTATCCATTTATCCATTTATCCATTTATCCATTTATCCATTTATCCATTTATCCATTTATCCATTTATCCATTTATCCATTTATCCATTTATCCATTTATCCATTTATCCATTTATCCATTTATCCATTTATCCATTTATCCATTTATCCATTTATCCATTTATCCATTTATCCATTTATCCATTTATCCATTTATCCATTTATCCATTTATCCATTTATCCATTTATCCATTTATCCATTTATCCATTTATCCATTTATCCATTTATCCATTTATCCATTTATCCATTTATCCATTTATCCATTTATCCATTTATCCATTTATCCATTTATCCATTTATCCATTTATCCATTTATCCATTTATCCATTTATCCATTTATCCATTTATCCATTTATCCATTTATCCATTTATCCATTTATCCATTTATCCATTTATCCATTTATCCATTTATCCATTTATCCATTTATCCATTTATCCATTTATCCATTTATCCATTTATCCATTTATCCATTTATCCATTTATCCATTTATCCATTTATCCATTTATCCATTTATCCATTTATCCATTTATCCATTTATCCATTTATCCATTTATCCATTTATCCATTTATCCATTTATCCATTTATCCATTTATCCATTTATCCATTTATCCATTTATCCATTTATCCAGTTATCCATTTATCCATTTATCCATTTATCCAGTTATCCATTTATCCATTTATCCATTTTTCCATTTATCCATTTATCCATTTTTCCATTTATCCATTTATCCATTTATGTTTCTATGATAAGATTTGCTCCCTGGCCTTCTGTTGAGTTCTCCGTTCACAGACTTTTGTCCTCGTTGTTACTGTAGTATTCTTGCCTCTATTTATTAATAGACACGTCTTCATACTAGTTCATCATTTTAGCCTTTCTTTACTTTGTTGGTCTTTAATTTTTGCTACCGAATGCCTCATATGAACCTAAATATTTATTTCTTTTTGCTGATGTTTTCGAAATATATATGCATGTATTTGCTTACTTCAAGGATATTCGTATTGTGAAATATTCTCTTTAGATATTTCATACTCGTATGCTAGTGTTGTTGCAGCACGGCCTTTAACACTTCTTCTACTACGAAGGTTATAATTTATGTTTATTTAACAGAACAACAGAATTTAAGAGGTTTACACAAAACCAATGTTTACTTTGAAAACATTCCTCCAGGACAAAAGAATGTGGCGAGAGCCTGAACAGATTTAAGCAAATATTGTCGGAAATTTTCAAAATCTGCTGGCAACTATTGAGCGGAAAGAAAATCCATAAATTATATTTTAGGTATTTTTTTGTGGGGAGGGGGAGGATGTGGAAAAGTATTAACCTACTTTTTCAATTGATGTGGAATTTTGCATATTCTCAAGGACACCCGGACGGATATGTGTGTGGTTTTTTGGTAAAACTGAGAATGAATGTGTGTGTTTGTGTTGTGCTACAGCCACTATCGATATTTAAGCCCTTTCAGTGGTAGGGGAAGGAGGAAATGTGGTATTCCCCTTTCCCCCGTCAAAGTCACTTAACCAACTAAACTACTGTGAAGCTATCTGTATACGGTTATTTAAGGCCATTTTGCCGAAACGGAAACATAACTGGCAACCGTAAAATATGATAAATTACTTTATAATAAAAGGTTAACCAGGCAATTTTCGTGGTTTATTGTTTATTTTTTTCTACTGAGGGTTAATGTTCCATGTCAGTCGGGACCTGGGTGCACAGCCGAGTTCTGTTTGTTTCTTTGTCCTGTTTTTTTGTTATTCACTCATCTCTGTTTTGTGGCTCGTGTTTTTGACCTTTTTTCCGGTGAACTGATTTACGGAGGTCACAACATATTTACCCATCTGTTTTAGAATGTTGTGGGATACCATCCCATCATTGTTATGTTTTCATTATGTAAACAGATTGACTGTGATTGTCAATATATATCTACACATTTTCAATGCAAGCACTTTTTTCGGGAGGTGGTTTCTAACAAAGTAGTGAATGAAATGTAAATCAGTCAGCCAGATAAATGACCGACCACAAGGACGAATTTGTAACACCGATTAATAGAAAATATACAGAGAAAATCAAACGATGGAAAAATTGACACACAAGGGGAAGGAACTTATTGTAAACAGAATGATGGACAAGTGCAGACATGTGTATTGAAGCGTAGACAGAAATATGAACACATGAACATAGAGAAGATCGTCTCAACTGAGGACTCGACAAATATATACACAAAGGACGAATCAGAGTCAGAAAAGAGCAGTGAACATAAGTTAGAGAAGTACAGATGTATATAGTCGATGCATGGCCTCAAGAACAGCCAGAAAAAGGACAACAAGTTAAAAGGGCGTTGAATCTTATATACCCTTCACCATGGAGTAAATTCCACAGCATTACCGGCTCCAATAGGAGCTGTTCACTATAGACTAATTCCATGTGAAACCGAATAGAAAATTTCCTTGTGTCGTCGGTAAATGAAAATTTACAAATTTTTACTTTTCTTTAAAAAAATATGAAATTGTGGACACTGGAGTGGGTGGAAAATAAAGACTTTTGTCATAAGGTAATATTAATATATTCGTAACTTTTTTGAGGTATGATATACTTTAGAATGTCCCAAGAAATAACAATTATTACTTCCGACTTGATGCCAAAATTTTCTAATAGAAGTTATTCTTGTTTTTTACTATTTCTCAGCAAATAGCTCTACACCTGTGTTCTAAATACTCTGTAAATTTCTCAATGTGTGTTAAGTAGTTCCTGAGATATTAGCCAAAATTTAGAAATGCTAATGTGTATTTATTTTATCTTTTTAAAACCTACACCACTTCGTCGACTAGGGTATTATAAGTTAGTTTTCCGACAAATGTTTGTAACACCAAGAAATAATCGAGCTAAACTCACCTTTAAGTATACGGATCGTCTTAGAATCACCAGCTGTCCGTCCGTCTGTCCGTCTGCTGTCCATTTAAGCTTGTTCGCACTCTTCAGGTTGCAATTGTTGTCCGATTGTCATGAAATTTGGCGAAAGTTACTTTTTTGGCCATGCATAACATTGAATTGGCAAAGTGAGACTTTTAGTGTGTCGACTTAGTTCGGTGGAATATTTTGTTTACCAGCGCTTTTCTTTTGTCATATGTGAGCGCTGGTACTAATATGAACCCTGATTTAAGTCAAAGACATACATTCGTTGCGAAAGTTCTGCAATTTTTAGCTGCAACAATAAAGGTCTCACTTTGCCTATTTGCTGATTTTGGGTTCTGCTGAAGACTTCAGCACAACCTTTGATCTTAAACCAAAATGACAACACATACAACAATACAGACCAACTATACATACAAACAATTTCAATTTTTTTTTTGAAAAAAAAAAATCAAAACTTTTTTTAATTTTAACGTTTTTCAGCACTAAAAACCAAACCAAAGTCCAAAAAAGTTGTCACAATATCTTTCACAGCACAAAATATGACTGGCAAAATGCACCAGATCACATGACTCATATCAAATTGCTTTGTCATTATACCCTACACCACTTCGTTGTCTAGGGTATTATAAGTTAGTTTTCCGCCAAATGTTTGTAACACCAAGAAATAATTGAGCTAGACCCACCTTTAAGTATAAGGATCGGCTTAGAATCGCCAGCTGAGTCGATTTAACGATGTCTGTCTGTCCGTCTGTCCGTCCGTCCGTCCGTCTGCTGTCCATCTAAGCTTGTTCGCACTCTGCAGGTCGCAATTGTTGTCCGATTGTCATGAAACTTGGCAGAAGTTATTTTTTCTGGCCAAGGACCATTGGTATTGAATTTGGAGGAAATCGGTTCAGATTTAGATATAGCCCCCATACAAATGTCGCTCCCGATTTGACATTTTCCGTTCTAGAAACGACATATTGTACCCGGTTTTCTTTAAATTTTGCAGAACATCTTATAATCCAACTAGAAACACGTATGCAAAAATTGGGTAAGATCGGTTCAGATTTATATATAGCCCCCATACAAATGTCGCTCCCGATTTGACATTTTCCGCTCTAGAAACGACATATTGTACTCGATTTTCTTTAAATTTTGCAGAACATCTTATAATCCAACTAGAAACACGTATGCAAAAATTGGGTAAGATCGGTTCAGATTTAGATATAGCCCCCATACAAATGTCGCTCCCGATTTGACATTTTCCGTTTTAGAAACGACATATTGTACCCGGTTTTCTTTAAATTTTGCAGAACATCTTATAATCCAACTAGAAACACGTATGCAAAAATTGGGTAAGATCGGTTCAGATTTAGATATAGCACCCATACAAATGTCACTCCCGATTTGACATTTTCCGTTCTATAAACCACATATTATACTCGATTTTCTTTAAATTTGGCACAACATCTTATAATCCAACTATAAACACATATGCAAAAATTGGGTAAGATCGGTTTAGATTTATATATAGCTCCCATACAAATGTCGCTCCCGATTTGACATTTTCCGCTCTAGAAACAACATATTGTATCCAATTTTCTTTAAATTTAGCACAACATCTTATAATCCAACTAGAAACACCTATGCAAAAATTGGGTAAGATCGGTTCAGATTTAGATATAGCCCCCAAACAAATGTAGCTCCCGATTTGACTTTTGCCGATTTAGATCGATTTTCTTTAAATTTGGCACAACAGCTTATAATCCAAGTAAAAAACCTATGGTGAAAGTGGCTAAGATCGGTTCAGATTTAGATATAGCACCCATACAAATGTCCCTCCCGATTTGACATTTTCCGTTCTAGAAACCACATATTATACTCGATTTTCTTTAAATTTGGCACAACATCTTATAATCCAACTATAAACACATATGCAGAAATTAGGTAAGATCGGTTCAGATTTAGATATAGCCCCCATACAAATGTCGCTCCCGATTTGACATTTTCCGCTCTAGAAACCACATATTGTACCCGATTTTCTTTAAATTTGGCACAACATCTTATAATCCAACTAGAAACACATATGCAAAAATTGGGTAAGATCGGTTTAGATTTAGATATAGCTCCCATACAAATGTCGCTCCCGATTTGACATTTTCCGCTCTAGAAACCACATATTGTATCCAATTTTCTTTAAATTTGGCACAACATCTTATAATCCAACTAGAAACACCTATGCAAAAATTGGGTAAGATCGGTTCAGATTTAGATATAGCCCCCAAACAAATGTAGCTCCCGATTTGACTTTTGCCGCTTTAGATCGATTTTCTTTAAATTTGGCACAACAGCTTATAATCCAAGTAAAAAACCTATGGTGAAAGTGGCTAAGATCGGTTCAGATTTAGATATAGCGCAAATACAAATGTTGCTCCCAAATGTTTAACCGATTTTGGCCAAACTATACGAATTATATTTCACCAATTTCGTTCCAGATTTCAATATACTCCCATACAAATGTCCTTTCCGATTTAACATTTTTTGTCAAACACACACATTTACAGGATGCAAAAATCCTGCCCGTTTTCACTTTTTCACCGAATTAAATTGTATTCGGATAGAAAGTGGAGTGTATCATAGAGTCGGCCCCGCCCGACTTTAGCCTTTCCTTACTTGTTTTTTATTAATACACACAAAAGTGTTTACAAAATCGAACGGAATCTCTTGACTCTAAAACAAAAACGTTCGGAATTATACTACGGAATCAAAGAAATTCCGAACGGAATCTGTGACATGATTCTTAATTTATAGAATTCGACCAAACCAAAAAAAATGATTTGTCAATAATCTGGGAATTTTTTTCTTGATTTTTTTTTTCTATGAATATTGTAATTTTTACATCCAATAACTTCGAATGACTGAAAATATGAAAATTAACTAGAAAACAAAATAAGAACACAAAATATAAAAATAACAATAAAACCAAGTAAGGAAAGGCTAAAGTCGGGCGGGGCCGACTATATAATACCCTACACCACTCCCTGCGTATGTACCTCGCTTTGATTACTAAACCCAGGTATTTCATGGGATCAATTTTATGTAGTTCATACAAATTATATAAATTATATACATATAATTTATATGCTATAAATTCATTTTTAGTCAAATTTAACGAATATGGTAAATAATATGGTAGTTGATCCAATTGTGTGACAGACTAATACAAATTATACAGTAGTTAACCAAAGTCATACCAAAGTATGGACATATGGGTATCACCCAAACAATTCTCATTGCAATTAAATTCGGTAAAAAAGTGAAATCGGGAAGGATTTTTGCATCCTGTAAATGTATGTGTTTGACAAAAAATGTTAAATCGGAAAGGACATTTGTATAAGGGTATATTGAAACCTGGAACGATGTGACCCGCTTTCACCATGTCTGTTTATTGGTGAAATATAATATGTAAAGTTTGGCCAAAATCGATTAAACATTCGGGAGCAACATTTGTATGAGGGCTATATCTAAATCTGAACCGATCTTACTCACTTTCGTCATAGGTTTTTTAGTTGAATTATAAAATGTTGTGCCAATTTTAAAGAAAATCGGGTACAATATGTGGTTTCTAAAGCGGAAAAAGTGAAATCGGGAGCGACATTTGTATGGGGGCTATATCTAAATCTGAACCGATCGTACCCAATTTTTGCATATGTGTGTCTAGTTCGATTATAAGATGTTCTGCAAAATTTAAAGAAAATTGGGTACAATATGACGTTTCTAGAGCGGAAAATGTCAAATCGGGAGCGACATTTGTATGGGGGCTATATCTGAATCTGAACCGATCTTACCCAATTTTTGCATACGTAATTCTAGTTCGATTATAAGATGTTTTGCCAAATTTAAAGAAAATCGGGTACAATATGTGGTTTCTAAAGCGGAAAAAGTGAAATCGGGAGCGACATTTGTATGGGGGCTATATCTAAATCTGAACCGATCTTACCCAATTTTTGCATACGTGTTTCTATATGAATTATAAGATGTTCTGCAAACTTTAAAGAAATTCGGGTACAATATGACGTTTCTAGAGCGGAAAATGTCAAATCGGGAGCGACATTTGTATGGGGGCTATATCTGAATCTGAACCGATCTTACCCAATTTTTGCATACGTGTTTCTAGTTCGATTATAAGATGTTCTGCCAAATTTAAAGAAAATCGGGTACAATATGTCGTTTCTAGAGCGGAAAATGTCAAATCGGGAGCGACATTTGTATGGGAGCTATATCTAAATCTGAACCGATTTCCTCCAAATTCAATACCGATGGTCCTTGTCCAGAAAAAATAAATTCTGCCAAGTTTCATGACAATCGGACATCAATTGCGACCTGTAGAGTGCGAACAAGCTTAGATGGACAGCAGACGGACGGACGTACAGACAGACTTCGTTACATCGACTCAGCTTGTGATTCTAAGCCGATCGGTATACTTAAAGGTGGGTCTAGCTCGATTATTTCTTGGTGTTACAAACATTTGGCGCGAAACTAACTTATAATACTTCGTGGTCTAGGGTATAATAACAGTATGCATTGTTGGATGAAAGCGAATATTTATAGGAATTTGGAGCCTCATTTTCAATTTCATTTTTATTGATAGTATTAAATACTTTATAACAAATTCATTACAATGCTCCTTTTTGTCGATGTATTTATGCGTCTACACAATTGTACACACCGAAATTTATGATTGTAGCTGCAACCGTTTGGTTGGCACGATTTGGCTTAAATGCAGATTACCCACACAACTCCGATCTTCTCCAAATTTTCACCATTAATAGAACTTTTCATTCTTGTTCCAAATATATATAAAAAATTGTCGGCGGCCCATAGTTCCCGAGATATAGGGCTTCCAATTTTGAATGTGCATTTCGGTAAAGTTGATAATATAAACGGTGATTTTTTAAGAGCTTGATAACTTTTTTTTAAAAAAAAAACGCATAAAATTTGCAAAATCTCATCGGTTCTTTATTTGAAACGTTACATGGGTCCATGACATTTACTTTTTGAAGATAATTTCATTTAAATGTTGACCGCGGCTGCGTCTTAGGTGGTCCATCCGCTTAGTCCAATTTTGGCATTTCCACGTTTTTGAGTAACAGAGACCCAATTGGTGCGAACGGCGACGAATCGAAAATTGGTGGTCATCATTAACACTGGCCGATACAGCTGCGATATTTTCTTCAGTTCGCACTCTACGTAAGCGTGTTGGTGGTTTAATGTCCAACAATGTAAATTTGGTGCGAAATTTAGTCACAATAGCCCGAATAGCCGCTTCAGTGGGTCGATTAAACTGACCATAAAATGGAAGCGCGCAATGAACTTTCTTAACAGAGCACGCATTTTGATAATAAAATTCAATAATTTGCAAGCGTTGTTCGATTGTAAGACGATTCATGATGAAATGTCAAAGCATACTGAGCATCTTTCTCTTTGACACCATGTCTGAAATCCCACGTGATCTGTCAAATACTAATGCATGAAAATCCTAACCTCAAAAAAAATCACTCTTTATAATACATTTTGTTATCGGATCGGTACAAGCCATTTGTCAGTTGAAAGCTTATGAAATGATGTATGATATGCTTGGCCCGACTACCCATTGCCGTGGGTAGTCGAAAAGTGCTAATTAACTCATAATTTTACCTTTATGAGATGCATTTTAGGATAACATGGTGCAAATGGGATGAGGCCAAGCAAAATACCACTGCGAGTGCGTAAGATAATGGACTTGCGAAATTCGTACTTTTACAATCAAAATGGAACTAACCAATCAGCTATAGCTGGAACAAAATTCGATATACATGCTCCTCTGATGGTGTGGATAGTTGGAATTGAAAATGGTCCATAGGGAAAACTCTAATAACGAGTGAAAATACCGCCTATGATCTCTAATATTTCGACAGGTATTGATTTTTTCCATTTATTTTTTATAACAACTTTTACAAAATGTTTCCAACGACCAATGAGTTATTCTAAGGAAAGAATAAAAATTTGTATTTAAATTGTTTTCAAGGGTCTATATATTCAGAAAAAATAGGCAAAAATGCAACATAAAAAATTACACGGGAAAACGTGATTTTTAGAGGAACGTTTCAGGAACGTTTATCTCACAGACGGCTTGATACTGCGACAAAACATTTTGCAGATCATAATCGAATCTTCATTCCTGGGGGGGAAGACCGCAGCAATTAATTTTCGTGACTCAGTATTACGTATAGTTATGAACTATCTCAATATTTTTTTTGATAATTTAAAACATCCACTATATAAGGAGAGTATTCTATGTTCCTCATAACATCTTGAAATATCAAACCGAGAGCCTATAAAAATGTTCTTGATAGTCATAAATTTCTATGATGGTTCCTCTAACCATTTTCGTCTGGGTCTATGTCCGTCTGTCCATCCGTGTGTCTGTCTGTTAGACCGCGTCTACGTCCACCTATCCTTCCGTGTGTTCGTTTGCCTGTGCACCTTTCCGTCTATCCATCTATCCGTCCATATACATATCTGTCGTCGGTACTTTAGTTTATCCTTCCGTTCGTCCGTCCACCAGGAAATAATGTAATAGTTGCCAAACGGTAGATATTTTCCATGCTGATTCTATAAATTCCAACCCACTTCTTATATTAAAAGTTTTAAATAAACTTCTTCTGCTTTTCCAATGTGAAGTCCTAACCAACAAAACTAAACTTCATGTACATATGCCTTGTCATAAGTTTAGGAATATGTTTTGTATCTCTTCAGCTTACACAAAACTCTAGCATAGTTTTGGGGGTATCAATATAAAGCATTCTTTTAGGGGGGCCTTTATTAAACTCATTTTTTGACTGAATATTTCATGTGATTTTCCACTTCCAAACCGAAAACTTTCTCGATTGTTTTTTTTGCTTCTCAAAAACTTTTGCCAACACTTTGTTTTAAACATCTTCATCATCATTTCGCTAAGTGTAGTTAACGTTGAGCACATTTTTACCAAACATTTGACATATTGCTGCTGGCAAAAGTTTTATTTCGAACGAAGCCATCGCTGTAATGACAACCAGAACACTAAATAAACTTGGCTTGTTGTTTTTGGCCAAAACAAGAAAAGTTTGACGAAAGAAAAAACAAACTGCTCAATATTTTTTGCTAGTCTACATCAATTTTAATGTCGCAACATTTTAAGATGCTCACTAATTGGTCTCGTGGCATTAGTCTTTATAACGAGGCACTCTCCTCGGGAATGGTGCAAAATCAATAATTGAAAATGTCAAAATTGTTTTAACGCTCCCTGGGGGAGAATTATTAATTTCACATTGAACCCAGAGACAGACACAGAATATTTATGAATCGTTTGAATAAATTTAAACAGTTTGAGTTGCCGTTGAGGTGGATGTTGGTGGATGGAGGTTTGTGGATTTTTTGTTGTTGTATTTTTAAACGCAATCTGTGGTGTTGAAACAATTTTGGCTTACATCGTTGAATTCCGTTGACCACAATTTAATTTCAGCTGCAAACTTTTGCTTTATAAGTATGTTGTGAAAACTTTAATAGACATTGGCTTATGGTGGAATTTGAATTTGGTGGTTTTTGTTGAAGAATGGTTATTAACAAAAGTTAAACGAACTTTCAGTCGGATAAGTGGACTTCAACCTCAAACTCAGTCTATTTGTAAACTGATGGAGTGATTGAGATTGGAATATTTAGTCTATTAACTTTTATAACATGACAAATATTTTAAGACTTTGAAATGATCTATTTTTACGTACGTTTGGATGGCTATTGTGGATATTGTGAACAAAAAATCGGTTTTTTGAAAAATAAAAAAATCAATGGAAAAAATCTGGCGGAAAACCGGGTTAAATCGGATTTTCTGCATAATGAATATTATGCTTTTGAATCATTACTTTTTTAACAACAAGTTTTTATAAAGTGAAGACCTCAGTCGTTTCGTCAAAACGAGAAACAAAAATTAAAGAAGTGTGTTCATTCTCCTAACATTGTCATTCCGTTTGTAACATCTTGAAATATCGACCTGAGACCCTATAAAGTATAAATGTATATTCCTTCTTGATCGTTATAAAATTCTAAGACGATCTAGCCGTGTCCGCCCGTCCGTCCGTCTGTTGAAAGCACGCTAGCATCTAAACGAAAGGAGCTAGGACGTCCAAATTTTCCATAAATGCGTCTTATAGTCATGGATCGGTTGAGATTGAAACTGGGCGAAATCGGCCCAAAGGTAAACATTTTTCTCTCACAAGGACTAAAATACCAACAATGACCCCTAATATTTTATAGTATTGAAGCATATTTGTTCAATATATCTGCTTGCACTTACTTGATATTGGGTATGCACTTTCCCCCTATAACAAAAATGTGCACCATAAAGCGATTTTTATTCGTAGGTGGTGAAATGGGGCAAAAGTGATAAAAATGGTACATATTAAAGGACAACAGCTAGAAACACGAAATTCGGTGTGTACATTCCTCTAATTGAGTAGATACAAAATATAAAAGTATTTTTTCCAAATTCGTACTTTTAAGGGGTAAAATGGGAATAGAGGGATGAAAAGGTACCAACCAAACAGCATTTTTTCCAAATTCGTACTTTTAAGGGGTAAAATGGGAATAGAGGGATAAAAAGGTACCAACCAAACAGCTGCACCTACAATAATGAAATATGGTGTATACATTCCTATGATTGCGTTGACACGTAAAATAAACGGATCTTTCGAAATTCGTCCTTTTTGGGGTTAAAATGGAAGAAGGGGATAAAAATAGTACCAACCAAATTACCGCAGCTGGAGTCATGAAATTCGGAGTATACATTCTTCTGACTGCGTAGACACGAAACATAAAACGTTTTTTTCGAATTCGTATTTTCAAGGGATACAATCGGTACAGAGGGATAAAAATAGTACCCACTGAAGGGCTACAGCTAATAGCCCTAATTGCGTAGACACGTACAATAAATAGATTTTTGAAAGTCGTACTCTTATGGGGGTAAAATGGGAAAAAGGAGATAAAAATGGTACCAACCAAATGGATGGTGTATACATTCCTCTGACTGCATAGACACGAAAAATAAAATGATTTTCCGTACTTTTACTGTAAAAATTGGTCGAATCATGAAGTTAGGTTATTTTGCACTATGTACGTGAGATAATGGATTTTCAAAATTTGTACTTTTGGAATTTAAATGGAATGGAAATATAACACACCGTATCACCCACTATCTACCAATATTTATGGTAATTACGCTTTTTTGAAAATATAAATATAAGAATATTTATGTTTTGAATTTACTTGAAGTATTATTTCGATATACATATATAGTGTAAACGTATTGGCAGCCTTGCCTTGAGATAATAAAAATATTGTATTTATTTATAAAATTATTTTTTCAATATTTGTATTTGTTTTGGTTTGGCTATATTAAAAACATTTATATTTTCTTGTAATTTTACTGAACTTCTACGAAAATCGACAGCCACTGTGGAATGCAATCCAACGCCGGAACTTAACGCTGTTTTTACTTGTTATTTTTGTTACTTACATTTCTCATGTGAACATTAACGAACACCATAAATTGACTCATACTTTTAAGGGGTGAAATGCGGCAAAAAGGGATAAAAATGGTACCAATCAAACAACAACAGTTAAAAACATAAAATTCGTTGTGTACATGCATGCTAATTGCGTAGACACTTAAAATAAAGCGATTTTTCGAAAGTCGTACTTTTATAAGGTACATTGGAAAATAGGGGTAAAAATGGTACCTAATAAACGGCTAAAGATGAAATTCGGTATATACATTCCTCCGATAGTGCAAACGCAAAATAAAGGCATTTTTAGATTTTTTTTTCAGTGAAAAATGGGTGAAATGGAACGAATATAGTACCAACAAATCATCTACAGCTGGACTAAGAAAATTCGATGCGCAAAATAAGAGATCTTTCGATATCGGAAATTTTTCGGTCAAAATGGGGATAAAGGGATAAAATTAGTACCAATCAAATGAATGTAGCTACAAATGAATGTAGGTACAAATGGTACCGATCAAATGTCGGCAGCTAGTCTAAAAAAATTCAGTGTATATGTCTGCGGACGCGTAAATTAAGATATCTTTGTATTCTTAAGGTCAAAATTGCGAAAACTGATAAAATTGGAACCGGCCTAATGGCTGCAACTATAATTATAAAATTCGGTGAGTACATTCCCCCGACTGTGTAGATGTGCAAAATAAAGTAATTTTTGGAAATATGTCTATTAGTCTGCCTTTGAAAACGTTTATATATTCTCTACGTTAAAAACTCAGTTGTGAAACACTGTGCCGCTATGATAACGTAATGAATTACATTTAATTATTATCAAATATTGCCTACTTTTTGCGATGATGCCAAACTTTGTTTGTGTTTCCTTGGAAAAATGACCAACAAAGAAACTTATTACTCTGGAGATGTTTAACAACAACTACAACGAAACCTCAAAAGAAAGCGAAGAAGGAAAAAGTTATCCTGTTCACTTGGCCCGTAGTTCAGCGGCAGCAGTAGCAGTAAACAAAAACATTGACAGCAAGAAAGGGAAACTGCTAAAAGGATTAAAACATAATCGCAAGGAACGTTTCGAGTCAATGACTCCATATAAAACGTAGCATTTTTAAATAAAAGGATGCAAATGCGCAGAGGGGTGAGAGGAGCCCTAATTATACGCTGGGGTATTCAAGCATACAGTTTATGCAAAATAGTTTTTTAATCAACATTCAATACCATTCCATTCGTATCAAATCTGATTTAGCTTTGCCAACTTTATACTCGCTTTTATGCTCACGGCATGCGGGAATGGGAAATGAGCTAGATGGAGGACATGGTTAGACACCAACAGCGAGAATACACCTTTAATGCTCACGTAGCACACGTGTTTGGCACACCAAACAAATTTCGGCTGTTGAAAGGCGAAAAGGGGTTAAGTATACTTTTTAGTTCTGCATTTATCAAAGGCTTGGGGGAGAGATAAAACAAGTTCCAAATTTTGCACGATAATGTTTTCAGTTTTATTTAAATTTACATATTTGTTAGTTACGCTTGTTGGCATTTTCAGCTCAGGTTCCACACTGTTGGAAAAAGTTTAGCACTATATTTTCAATAACTTTTAATAAAGAAGAAAGTTTTAGGACTCACCATGTGAGCTTGAACATTGGACACATCGTGCGAAGCGAGGAGGCAGGACGTGCCATCCCTAGATGAAATCATCCGAAGGTCATTTTCATACAGTGTCAAGTTTCAGCTGGTGGAAAAATGTATTTACTTATAATAAGTAATAGAGTCATTTCACATATTGAAAGATGATTACTTTTGAAAGAAATGAAAAATACACATATTTTTTTAAATTTCTACAAAAACCATGAAATTAATATGTATATTCCAAACAAGTTGAGTTTTCAGTTGAACTGATGACAGCTTTCGAGGAGTGTATCCCATTGTCATTTATTTATTAATTTATTAATTTATTAATTTATTAATTTATTAATTTATTAATTTATTAATTTATTAATTTATTAATTTATTAATTTATTAATTTATTAATTTATTAATTTATTAATTTATTAATTTATTAATTTATTAATTTATTAATTATTAATTTATTAATTTATTAATTTATTAATTTATTAATTTATTAATTTATTAATTTATTAATTTATTAATTTATTAATTTATTAATTTATTAATTTATTAATTTATTAATTTATTAATTTATTAATTTATTAATTTATTAATTTATTAATTTATTAATTTATTAATTTATTAATTTATTAATTTATTAATTTATTAATTTATTAATTTATTAATTTAATTTATTATTTATTAATTTATTAATTTATTAATTTATTAATTTATTAATTTATTAATTTATTAATTTATTAATTTATTAATTTATTAATTTATTAATTTATTAATTTATTAATTTATTAATTTATTAATTTATTAATTTATTAATTTATTAATTTATTAATTTATTAATTTATTAATTTATTAATTTATTAATTTATTAATTTATTAATTTATTAATTTATTAATTTATTAATTTATTAATTTATTAATTTATTAATTTATTAATTTATTAATTTATTAATTTATTAATTTATTAATTTATTAATTTATTAATTTATTAATTTATTAATTTATTAATTTATTAATTTATTAATTTATTAATTTATTAATTTATTAATTTATTAATTTATTAATTTATTAATTTATTAATTTATTAATTTATTAATTTATTAATTTATTAATTTATTAATTTATTAATTTATTAATTTATTAATTTATTAATTTATTAATTTATTAATTTATTAATTTATTAATTTATTAATTTATTAATTTATTAATTTATTAATTTATTAATTTATTAATTTATTAATTTATTAATTTATTAATTTATTATTTTATTAATTTATTAATTTATTAATTTATTAATTTATTAATTTATTATTTTATTAATTTATTAATTTATTAATTTATTAATTTATTATTTTATTAATTTATTAATTTATTAATTTATTAATTTATTAATTTATTAATTTATTAATTTATTAATTTATTAATTTATTAATTTATTAATTTATTAATTTATTAATTTATTAATTTATTAATTTATTAATTTATTAATTTATTAATTTATTAATTTATTAATTTATTAATTTATTAATTTATTAATTTATTAATTTATTAATTTATTAATTTATTAATTTATTAATTTATTAATTTATTAATTTATTAATTTATTAATTTATTAATTTATTAATTTATTAATTTATTAATTTATTAATTTATTAATTTATTAATTTATTAATTTATTAATTTATTAATTTATTAATTTATTAATTTATTAATTTATTAATTTATTAATTTATTAATTTATTAATTTATTAATTTATTAATTTATTAATTTATTAATTTATTAATTTATTAATTTATTAATTTATTAATTTATTAATTTATTAATTTATTAATTTATTAATTTATTAATTTATTAATTTATTAATTTATTAATTTATTAATTTATTAATTTATTAATTTATTAATTTATTAATTTATTAATTTATTAATTTATTAATTTATTAATTTATTAATTTATTAATTTATTAATTTATTAATTTATTAATTTATTAATTTATTAATTTATTAATTTATTAATTTATTAATTTATTAATTTATTAATTTATTAATTTATTAATTTATTAATTTATTAATTTATTAATTTATTAATTTATTAATTTATTAATT
Source organism: Polietes domitor (assembly GCA_947397865.1). Classification (NCBI taxonomy): domain Eukaryota; kingdom Metazoa; phylum Arthropoda; class Insecta; order Diptera; family Muscidae; genus Polietes; species Polietes domitor. The sequence continues at coordinate 144,201,809 of OX377621.1, read as the reverse complement.
TATTAATTTATTAATTTATTAATTTATTAATTTATTAATTTATTAATTTATTAATTTATTAATTTATTAATTTATTAATTTATTAATTTATTAATTTATTAATTTATTAATTTATTAATTTATTAATTTATTAATTTATTAATTTATTAATTTATTAATTTATTAATTTATTAATTTATTAATTTATTAATTTATTAATTTATTAATTTATTAATTTATTAATTTATTAATTTATTAATTTATTAATTTATTAATTTATTAATTTATTAATTTATTAATTTATTAATTTATTAATTTATTAATTTATTAATTTATTAATTTATTAATTTATTAATTTATTAATTTATTAATTTATTAATTTATTAATTTATTAATTTATTAATTTATTAATTTATTAATTTATTAATTTATTAATTTATTAATTTATTAATTTATTAATTTATTAATTTATTAATTTATTAATTTATTAATTTATTAATTTATTAATTTATTAATTTATTAATTTATTAATTTATTAATTTATTAATTTATTAATTTATTAATTTATTAATTTATTAATTTATTAATTTATTAATTTATTAATTTATTAATTTATTAATTTATTAATTTATTAATTTATTAATTTATTAATTTATTAATTTATTAATTTATTAATTTATTAATTTATTAATTTATTAATTTATTAATTTATTAATTTATTAATTTATTAATTTATTAATTTATTAATTTATTAATTTATTAATTTATTAATTTATTAATTTATTAATTTATTAATTTATTAATTTATTAATTTATTAATTTATTAATTTATTAATTTATTAATTTATTAATTTATTAATTTATTAATTTATTAATTTATTAATTTATTAATTTATTAATTTATTAATTTATTAATTTATTAATTTATTAATTTATTAATTTATTAATTTATTAATTTATTAATTTATTAATTTATTAATTTATTAATTTATTAATTTATTAATTTATTAATTTATTAATTTATTAATTTATTAATTTATTAATTTATTAATTTATTAATTTATTAATTTATTAATTTATTAATTTATTAATTTATTAATTTATTAATTTATTAATTTATTAATTTATTAATTTATTAATTTATTAATTTATTAATTTATTAATTTATTAATTTATTAATTTATTAATTTATTAATTTATTAATTTATTAATTTATTAATTTATTAATTTATTAATTTATTAATTTATTAATTTATTAATTTATTAATTTATTAATTTATTAATTTATTAATTTATTAATTTATTAATTTATTAATTTATTAATTTATTAATTTATTAATTTATTAATTTATTAATTTATTAATTTATTAATTTATTAATTTATTTATTTATTAATTTATTAATTTATTAATTTATTAATTTATTAATTTATTAATTTATTAATTTATTAATTTATTAATTTATTAATTTATTAATTTATTAATTTATTAATTTATTAATTTATTAATTTATTAATTTATTAATTTATTAATTTATTAATTTATTAATTTATTAATTTATTAATTTATTAATTTATTAATTTATTAATTTATTAATTTATTAATTTATTAATTTATTAATTTATTAATTTATTAATTTATTAATTTATTAATTTATTAATTTATTAATTTATTAATTTATTAATTTATTAATTTATTAATTTATTAATTTATTAATTTATTAATTTATTAATTTATTAATTTATTAAGTTATTAATTTATTAATTTATTAAGTTATTAATTTATTAATTTATTAATTTATTAATTTATTAATTTATTAATTTATTAATTTATTAATTTATTAATTTATTAATTTATTAATTTATTAATTTATTAATTTATTAATTTATTAATTTATTAATTTATTAAGTTATTAATTTATTAATTTATTAATTTATTAATTTATTAATTTATTAATTTATTAATTTATTAATTTATTAATTTATTAATTTATTAATTTATTAATTTATTAATTTATTAATTTATTAATTTATTAATTTATTAATTTTTTAATTTATTAATTTATTAATTTATTAATTTATTAATTTATTAATTTATTAATTTATTAATTTATTAATTTATTAATTTATTAATTTATTAATTTATTAATTTATTAATTTATTAATTTATTAATTTATTAATTTATTAATTTATTAATTTATTAATTTATTAATTTATTAATTTATTAATTTATTAATTTATTAATTTATTCAATTTATTAATTTATTAATTTATTAATTTATTAATTTATTAATTTATTAATTTATTAATTTATTAATTTATTAATTTATTAATTTATTAATTTATTAATTTATTAATTTATTAATTTATTAATTTATTAATTTATTAATTATTAATTTATTAATTTATTAATTTATTAATTTATTAATTTATTAATTTATTAATTTATTAATTTATTAATTTATTAATTTATTAATTTATTAATTTATTAATTTATTAATTTATTAATTTATTAATTTATTAATTTATTAATTTATTAATTTATTAATTTATTAATTTATTAATTTATTAATTTATTAATTTATTAATTTATTAATTTATTAATTTATTAATTTATTAATTTATTAATTTATTAATTTATTAATTTATTAATTTATTAATTTATTAATTTATTAATTTATTAATTTATTAATTTATTAATTTATTAATTTATTAATTTATTAATTTATTAATTTATTAATTTATTAATTTATTAATTTATTAATTTATTAATTTATTAATTTATTAATTTATTAATTTATTAATTTATTAATTTATTAATTTATTAATTTATTAATTTATTAATTTATTAATTTATTAATTTATTAATTTATTAATTTATTAATTTATTAATTTATTAATTTATTAATTTATTAATTTATTAATTTATTAATTTATTAATTTATTAATTTATTAATTTATTAATTTATTAATTTATTAATTTATTAATTTATTAATTTATTAATTTATTAATTTATTAATTTATTAATTTATTAATTTATTAATTTATTAATTTATTAATTTATTAATTTATTAATTTATTAATTTATTAATTTATTAATTTATTAATTTATTAATTTATTAATTTATTAATTTATTAATTTATTAATTTATTAATTTATTAATTTATTAATTTATTAATTTATTAATTTATTAATTTATTAATTTATTAATTTATTAATTTATTAATTTATTAATTTATTAATTTATTAATTTATTAATGTTATTAATTTATTAATTTATTAATTTATTAATTTATTAATTTATTAATTTATTAATTTATTAATTTATTAATTTATTAATTTATTAATTTATTAATTTATTAATTTATTAATTTATTAATTTATTAATTTATTAATTTATTAATTTATTAATTTATTAATTTATTAATTTATTAATTTATTAATTTATTAATTTATTAATTTATTAATTTATTAATTTATTAATTTATTAATTTATTAATTTATTAATTTATTAATTTATTAATTTATTAATTTATTAATTTATTAATTTATTAATTTATTAATTTATTATTTATTAATTTATTAATTTATTAATTTATTAATTTATTAATTTATTAATTTATTAATTTATTAATTTATTAATTTATTAATTTATTAATTTATTAATTTATTAATTTATTAATTTATTAATTTATTAATTTATTAATTTATTAATTTATTAATTTATTAATTTATTAATTTATTAATTTATTAATTTATTAATTTATTAATTTATTAATTTATTAATTTATTAATTTATTAATTTATTAATTTATTAATTTATTAATTTATTAATTTATTAATTTATTAATTTATTAATTTATTAATTTATTAATTTATTAATTTATTAATTTATTAATTTATTAATTTATTAATTTATTAATTTATTAATTTATTAATTTATTAATTTATTAATTTATTAATTTATTAATTTATTAATTTATTAATTTATTAATTTATTAATTTATTAATTTATTAATTTATTAATTTATTAATTTATTAATTTATTAATTTATTAATTTATTAATTTATTAATTTATTAATTTATTAATTTATTAATTTATTAATTTATTAATTTATTAATTTATTAATTTATTAATTTATTAATTTATTAATTTATTAATTTATTAATTTATTAATTTATTAATTTATTAATTTATTAATTTATTAATTTATTAATTTATTAATTTATTAATTTATTAATTTATTAATTTATTAATTTATTAATTTATTAATTTATTAATTTATTAATTTATTAATTTATTAATTTATTAATTTATTAATTTATTAATTTATTAATTTATTAATTTATTAATTTATTAATTTATTAATTTATTAATTTATTAATTTAATTTATTAATTTATTAATTTATTAATTTATTAATTTATTAATTTATTAATTTATTAATTTATTAATTTATTAATTTATTAATTTATTAATTTATTAATTTATTAATTTATTAATTTATTAATTTATTAATTTATTAATTTATTAATTTATTAATTTATTAATTTATTAATTTATTAATTTATTAATTTATTAATTTATTAATTTATTAATTTATTAATTTATTAATTTATTAATTTATTAATTTATTAATTTATTAATTTATTAATTTATTAATTTATTAATTTATTAATTTATTAATTTATTAATTTATTAATTTATTAATTTATTAATTTATTAATTTATTAATTTATTATTTATTAATTTATTAATTTATTAATTTATTAATTTATTAATTTATTAATTTATTAATTTATTAATTTATTAATTTATTAATTTATTAATTTATTAATTTATTAATTTATTAATTTATTAATTTATTAATTTATTAATTTATTAATTTATTAATTTATTAATTTATTAATTTATTAATTTATTAATTTATTAATTTATTAATTTATTAATTTATTAATTTATTAATTTATTAATTTATTAATTTATTAATTTATTAATTTATTAATTTATTAATTTATTAATTTATTAATTTATTAATTTATTAATTTATTAATTTATTATTTATTAATTTATTAATTTATTAATTTATTAATTTATTAATTTATTAATTTATTAATTTATTAATTTATTAATTTATTAATTTATTAATTTATTAATTTATTAATTTATTAATTTATTAATTTATTAATTTATTAATTTATTAATTTATTAATTTATTAATTTATTAATTTATTAATTTATTAATTTATTAATTTATTAATTTATTAATTTATTAATTTATTAATTTATTAATTTATTAATTTATTAATTTATTAATTTATTAATTTATTAATTTATTAATTTATTAATTTATTAATTTATTAATTTATTAATTTATTAATTTATTAATTTATTAATTTATTAATTTATTAATTTATTAATTTATTAATTTATTAATTTATTAATTTATTAATTTATTAATTTATTAATTTATTAATTTATTAATTTATTAATTTATTAATTTATTAATTTATTAATTTATTAATTTATTAATTTATTAATTTATTAATTTATTAATTTATTAATTTATTAATTTATTAATTTATTAATTTGTTAATTTATTAATTTATTAATTTATTAATTTATTAATTTATTAATTTATTAATTTATTAATTTATTAATTTATTAATTTATTAATTTATTAATTTATTAATTTATTAATTTATTAATTTATTAATTTATTAATTTATTAATTTATTAATTTATTAATTTATTAATTTATTAATTTATTAATTTATTAATTTATTAATTTATTAATTTATTAATTTATTAATTTATTAATTTATTAATTTATTAATTTATTAATTTATTAATTTATTAATTTATTAATTTATTAATTTATTAATTTATTAATTTATTAATTTATTAATTTATTAATTTATTAATTTATTAATTTATTAATTTATTAATTTATTAATTTATTAATTTAATAATTTATTAATTTATTAATTTATTAATTTAATAATTTATTAATTTATTAATTTAATAATTTATTAATTTATTAATTTATTAATTTAATAATTTAATAATTTATTAATTTATTAATTTAATAATTTATTAATTTATTAATTTAATAATTTAATAATTTAATAATTTATTAATTTATTAATTTATTAATTTATTAATTTATTAATTTATTAATTTAATAATTTAATAATTTATTAATTTATTAATTTATTAATTTAATAATTTATTAATTTATTAATTTAATAATTTAATAATTTATTAATTTAATAATTTATTAATTTATTAATTTATTAATTTATTAATTTATTAATTTATTAATTTATTAATTTATTAATTTATTAATTTATTAATTTATTAATTTATTAATTTATTAATTTATTAATTTATTAATTTATTAATTTATTAATTTATTAATTTATTAATTTATTAATTTATTAATTTATTAATTTATTAATTTATTAATTTATTAATTTATTAATTTATTAATTTATTAATTTATTAATTTATTAATTTATTAATTTATTAATTTATTAATTTATTAATTTATTAATTTATTAATTTATTAATTTATTAATTTATTAATTTATTAATTTATTAATTTATTAATTTATTAATTTATTAATTTATTAATTTATTAATTTATTAATTTATTAATTTATTAATTTATTAATTTATTAATTTATTAATTTATTAATTTATTAATTTATTAATTTATTAATTTATTAATTTATTAATTTATTAATTTATTAATTTATTAATTTATTAATTTATTAATTTATTAATTTATTAATTTATTAATTTATTAATTTATTAATTTATTAATTTATTAATTTATTAATTTATTAATTTATTAATTTATTAATTTATTAATTTATTAATTTATTAATTTATTAATTTATTAATTTATTAATTTATTAATTTATTAATTTATTAATTTATTAATTTATTAATTTATTAATTTATTAATTTATTAATTTATTAATTTATTAATTTATTAATTTATTAATTTATTAATTTATTAATTTATTAATTTATTAATTTATTAATTTATTAATTTATTAATTTATTAATTTATTAATTTATTAATTTATTAATTTATTAATTTATTAATTTATTAATTTATTAATTTATTAATTTATTAATTTATTAATTTATTAATTTATTAATTTATTAATTTATTAATTTATTAATTTATTAATTTATTAATTTATTAATTTATTAATTTATTAATTTATTAATTTGTTAATTTATTAATTTATTAATTTATTAATTTATTAATTTATTAATTTATTAATTTATTAATTTATTAATTTATTAATTTATTAATTTATTAATTTATTAATTTATTAATTTATTAATTTATTAATTTATTAATTTATTAATTTATTAATTTATTAATTTATTAATTTATTAATTTATTAATTTATTAATTTATTAATTTATTAATTTATTAATTTATTAATTTATTAATTTATTAATTTATTAATTTATTAATTTATTAATTAAATTGAAATTTTTAATTTTAAATTTTGTAATATTTTTAATATATATATATTTGCTAATATTATTTATATTTTGAGATAGCAACTGCGAATTTACCCCAATATAAATTTAATTGTTGTAGCATACAGTTGTTCTCAATCTCATTTTATAAATCGATATAAAAAATTAGTTACAAAGTTAGTTAGTTACTAAAAGTTAGGAAAAAGTGATATTTCTCTGAACAACAAAACAATCATAATCACTACAATTTGAAGTTAATCCATAGCACATACGTTATGGTCTATTAAGTGAGACTACCTCGCAAAATATGCTACAGAAAAGTTCCATAATTTGGCAACAAAATTGTTTCCCCATTTATTGCTTTCACTGCGTTCATATTTTATACAAGAATTTTCAACTTAATGCCCTTTTCCCCATCAAGCTCTTAAGTTTTTCACGCTGCGACTATACTTACATTGTAAAATGTCTTCAGTTAATAGAGCTAATAAAAAAGTTATGCTACGCCAACAACGCCGACAATTTCTAATTGAGTCAAGTGTCT
>OX377621.1:144149750-144193578 GCA_947397865.1 Polietes domitor | reverse complement strand
AATCGACAGCATTAATTGTAGATTCAACAAATTCCACGTCACTAGCTGACATACACCATTACTCCAACACCACCGTGTTTTACGGTAGGTGCTAAGTTATCTTTATTCATAGCAGTACACTTTTTTCTCCACACAATTTTACGTCCTTTGACCCCCACAATATAGTACTTACTCTCATCTGAGATGTTAACATGTTTCGAAATTAATTTATGTATTTTTTTGCGAATTCAATTCTCTTCCGATTGAAAAGAATGGCCATTTCCGTGCCACGCTTCCATGAAATCCAGCCCGTTTCAAAATTTTCCTGATCGTATCAACGTGTGGACTCTTCTTATACTTTTGGGCGAGAATTTCCTTTATATCAGACGGTTTTGTACTGCTTCTTTCCTTTACAGTTAGAACTACGGTCCTTTCCTCTCTTTCAGTAAGCTAGCGGGCGGCTAGAACGGGGTTTTGATACAAATGTTCCAGTTTCTCGAAAATTGTTGATAACTCGCTGAATAGATGAATGGCTTCGCTCCACCATAACTCCTATTTCGCGCAAGAATTTGCTGTTATCCATAAGTGTACAATAATTTTGACTTCACTTGCATTTATTTTGTAGGAGGGTATATATCATTGTAGGAGGGTATATATCATTTGGGACAGAAAAAAGTGTAGCGCATTATAGGAGTGATTTAAGACAAAGTGTGTTTGGAACAAATCCGTTTCATGAATTTTTAAGTTGTTAGAGCCAATTCTGTCTGTCTGGCTGTACACGATAATTCTCGAAAGGAGTTAAGGAACCAATTCAAAGTTTGCACATGGTAATATTTTTCCCAAACTTAGTTTAAGTTAAAGTCCCTTCTGGTACCTCCCACACAAATAGCCCTTATTACAATGTTAAATTAAAACACATATAACTTCCAAACGGATAGATACGGAAACACCAAGATTCCGGTTTTTATACCCTCACTCTACATAATATATATAAACCCTTAACATTTGGGACAGAAAAAGAGTGTAACGCATTCAAGGAGTGACTTACTACCCTAAGTATGTTTGCACCAAATCCGTTTCACGACTTTTTAAGGTGTTTGAGCCATGTCCGTCCGTCCGTCAGTATGGCTGCTGTACACGATAACTCTCGAAAGGAGTTAAGGAATCAATTCAAACTTTGCACAAGGTAATATTTTTTCCAAAACTTAGTATTGTTCGAAGATGGGCGAATTTGCCACACCCCTTCTGGTACCACCCACACAAATAGCCCATATTCCAATGTTAAATTGAAACCACTGTAACTTCCACACGGATATTCGGAATTAGCTTTATTTTTGGTATTTGGTAATGCTTTTATAATCACTTTAAGTGTACCAAGTATGGCGTGTTTTGCCACGCCCCTTAAAGTACCTCCCACACAAATCACCCAAAACTACATAATATTAAAGCTACTATAACTTCCATACAGATGATCGGAATACTGTGAAATTTTATATTTGGCAATGCTTTTATAGAAGTTGCATTCACCTTGAATATGGGCGATATTGCCACAACCTTTGTGGTACCTCCCACACAAAGTGGAATAAACTTTGGTGACAATAACATCCATACGGGTAGTCAAAATCATTTGCAATTTGATATTTGAAAATGTTTTTATAATCATTTTCAGCCTAAATATATTTACGCTTTAGCTACGCCCCATCTTGTACCTCCCACACAATTGTCTCTATCATAGGTAATATTAAATTCTTTATAACTTCTCTTCGAATAATCGTAATACTCTAAAATTTGATATTCGATAATGTTTTTATAATCGTTATACCAACCAGGAATATGGGCAATATTTCAATACTCCTTCTGGTACAAATTGGCATAAGCTATGGTTAAAACAAAACCGGTATTACATCCATGCGGATAGGCGAAATCAGTTGCAATTTTATGTTTGAAAATGTCTTTATAATCATTTTAAATATTTATGCTTTTGCCACGCCCTTTTTAGTACCTCCCACACAACTGTCCCTATCCAATGTGAACTAAAATCCTTTATAATTTCTATACCGGTATCTGAAATCCATTTCTGGCAAAAATAGTTCGGCGCTAAATAATATAAGAGTTCTTACAAATCCCAAACAAATGCTTGGAATTTTTTCTGAGAGTGAGGGTATATATAAGTCGGTTTAACCGACTGAAACGTGCTTACTTGTTTTATATTTCTGTGTTAAATCAAATGTAGCTGCAATTTTTCCTCGTAAGATATAATTGTGGAAACTAAAGCAAAATTATTAAAAATCCAATTTTTGGGATTTCCCCCTATTTTATGAATTCTGGGATTCCAATTTTGCCATTTTCAGTGTCAAACCCGAATTGTAAAAACTATAGAAAATTACACTATTCAAAAAATTAAGACTTTTTGAAAGGAACATAATAGCGACCCAATAATTCTGAAAGCACATGCTGAGTAGACCATTTTTGTAGAATAAACGTATAGTCCAGGTGGTCTGAGTTTCGTTTTACAGAGGGTCAACATTTTCATTTTTTGGTCGAAGGCAGCATTATATTAAGTAAACAATTTTTATAATTTAATATCTGAGAGAATTCATATTGTCAGAACTATATTGTGGAATCGAAGGCAACAATTTTGTAAATACAGCTCTTCACGCTTAAATTGCAAAAGTTAAATCAAATGCGGATGCAATATTTCCTTACAGAATTGTGGAAACTAAAGCAAAATTATTAAAAATCCCATTTTCAGATTCCCCCACTATATTAGGAATTCAGGGATTCTCCTTATAGAAATCAATTTTTTTCATTTTCGATGTCAAACTCCATTCCCATTTTTCATATTAAACCCGCCCCCTCGCCCTATATTACGAATTCAGGGATTCTCCTTATAGAAATACATTTTTTTCACTTTCCATGTCAAACTCGGAAGCAATATATCAGAATTGTGAAAACAATAGAAAAATTATTTAAAAAATCCCAATTTTTGGAATGCCTCCATTTTAGGAACTCTGTGATTATTTTCACAGAAATCCACCATTTTGTAATTTTCAGTTTGAAACTAAATGTGGTTGCAATATTTGTTGGTGGAAACTATAAAAGTTATTCAAAATCACAATATTTGAAAATTTTCCAATTTAGGAACTCTGGAATTATTTCTATAGAAATTTAATATTTTTTAGATTTACATTATCACAAACCTTATAAGGATATAAAAATGTACGATATTTAAAAAAGGCCTTACATTTGAATCGTAAGATATACGTATAAGCCTACAGGCCAATATAGTTGCCTATAGTTTCACATGTATATTATCCGCTCAACCTGTAATATATACTGTCGGACGGTGTAATATCTCATTCTTTCTTTGTTCTTCGTTAGCATTAATATCGTTTGGTACGTACATTTGTAATTGCAAAATAATTTATAGTAGATTGAATCTATTCTATTGTGTTTTTTCATTAATGTTGTTATCACGTATCTGGAGTTTGTGTTCCGAAGAGTTTTACTACGACTGTTGTTGAGTTCATGCATCTCGGAATTCGAACATGACCATAATAACAGGAGGAGGAGGCAATGCGCATTGCGCACCCACACCCACAGTTTCTGTGCAACAGAAGATGCTTACATAGTTCTACAAAATGTTTTTAATTTTTTGTGAACTCTATAGAGCAACACAGGTTATGAGGAATTTTCCGAAGGTTTGGAACATTGATTTTTTCATCGTATATTAGATCGTATATTGATTTTTCATCGTATATTAGAGAAAACATTGCAAAGGATTTTAACAAAATTGGGCTGAGAGATAAAATAATAGTCGAACATTTTTTTAGTATAGGGTAGGTTATTTAAAATTTGAAATTAGAATCGGCTATAAAAAGTACTGATTATTTTTTCAAATTTCTGGTTTTAATAGAAAGGCTGAACTTTGTCATTTAATAATGGAACACAATATCATTCATATGAGTACCACGACTGGCTCGGAAGTACCTCATTCGATCAACCCAACTTTTCAGTACAGTCCAAAATCCACCAAACAGTGACTCGTTGAGGTCAATAGTCACGTGTGGTTTCTCTGAACCCCATATACGGCAACGGATGATAGTTTTTCATTTCCACATCCTGTTCCAAACGATACAATTTTTCAAAAAAATATTTTATATACTTGTTCGCAACCTATGATAACTGTATTAGTGTCAAATCAAAGAGGAGAATATCTATTAAAAATACATCGAATATCATGCTTCTATCTGTATTAGTTCAGCATTAACATCTATTTCAAGTTTACCTCTTATTTTTTAGTTTATTCAAAACTTGATTTTTAAGAGACAAAACTTTAAATGGTTGTTAAGACTAAACTAATACAGATAGTAGCTTGAAATTTAACGTATTTTTAGTCCATATTCTCCTTTTTGATTTGCAATTTATATCGGTGACATAGGTTGCCAATAAGTATTACAAATAATTTTTGAAAAATTGTATCCTTTGGAAATTTGTAGCCCTTTTAAGGGACAACAGTATGAGAAAATTGAAAACTAAAAACGCCAGCTAACTCTGTTTCATCTATAGTCTCAGATGTATATCATTTGGTTCAAGTGTATTACAGACTCTCGGGCAGAGTTATACTACAATATTTTCCGAAATCATATAATACTTCTTTCAGTTTGTCCAGGGGAGTTCTCCAAGTGAAAGGCTGAACTTTGTCATTTAATAATGGAACATAATAGCGTTCATATGAGTACCACGACTGGCTCGGAAGTACCTCATTCGATCAACCCAACATTTCAGTACAGTCCACCAAACAGTGACTCGTTGAGGATGCATTTGCTTCTCAATAGTCACGTGTGGTTTCTCTGAACCCCATATACGGCAACGGATGATATACCGGATGATGATATATTAGTTTTTCATTTCCACATCCTGTTCCAAACGATACAATTTTTCAAAAAATTATTTTATATACTTGTTCGCAACCTATGATAACTGTATTAGGGTCAAATCAAAGAGGAGAATATCTATTAAAAATACTTCGAATATCATGCTTCAGCATTAACATCTATTTCAAGTTTACCTCTTATTTTTTAGTTTATTCACTTGTTTTTAAGAGACAAAACTTTAAATGGTTGTTAAGACTAAACTAATACAGATAGGAGCTTGAAATTTAACGTATTTTTAGTTCATATTCTCCTGCTTGATTTGGCATTTATATCGGTGTCATAGGTTGCATTAAAGATAATTAAATATAATTTTTTGAAAAATTGTATCCTTTGGAAATTTGTAGTCCTTTTAAGGGGCAACAGTATGAGAAAATTGAAAACTAAAAACGCCAATTAACTCTATTTCACCTATAGTCTCAGATGTATATCATTTGGTTCAAGTGTAATACAGACTGTCGGACAGAGTTATACTACAATATTTTCCGAAATCATATAATACTTCTTTCAGTTTGTTCAAGGGGAGTTCTCTAAGTAAATTTAAACTAGCACGATTATATAGTAGCACGATTCCTGTTCTTTGTATTGGTGACATATTTGTTGACGCCATTTTTCAGTTTGCAATTAATCTAATTCCAATTTAGCAAATTTAGTTTTTTATTGGCACAAAAGTTTCTCAAATATTTGATTTTTTTCTCTTGATTTATGAAGGCACTTAAAATTCGATGAAGTCCAGTTGCACTACTGCTGCCATACATACGATTCTAATTTGTCCATATAAAGGGTGATTTTTTAAGAGCTTGATAACTTTTTTTTAAAAAAAAACGCATAAAATTTGCAAAATCTCATCGGTTCTTTATTTGAAACGTTAGATTGGTCCATGACATTTACTTTTTGAAGATAATTTCATTTAAATGTTGACCGCGGCTGCGTCTTAGGTGGTCCATCCGCTTAGTCCAATTTTGGCATTTCCACGTTTTTGAGTAACAGAGGCCCAATTGGTGCGAACGGCGACGAATCGAAAATTGGTGGTCATCATTAACACTGGCCGATACAGCTGCGATATTTTCTTCAGTTCGCACTCTACGTAAGCGTGTTGGTGGTTTAATGTCCAACAATGTAAATTTGGTGCGAAATTTAGTCACAATAGCCCGAATAGCCGCTTCAGTGGGTCGATTAAACTGACCATAAAATGGAAGCGCGCAATGAACTTTCTTAACAGAGCACGCATTTTGATAATAAAATTCAATAATTTGCAAGCGTTGTTCGTTTGTAAGACGATTCATGATGAAATGTCAAAGCATACTGAGCATCTTTCTCTTTGACACCATGTCTGAAATCCCACGTGATCTGTCAAATACTAATGCATGAAAATCCTAACCTCAAAAAAATCACTCTTTATAAGTTGTCTAACTCTGACAACAGTCAACAACTATGGCAGCAACATTCCTGGTATGAATGACACAACTAAATATGAGTGAATATTAGAATGGGTCAGCATTCTTTGGAAAAATTTTTCATTGTTGAGGAAACTTCGGATAAAATAGTAACAGAATAACTAAAAAGTTGTTAAGTGAATTTTCAAAAAGTGTATCTTAAAAACAAAAAGGTGATAAAAATGCTACCAACCAAAATGAATGAAATGAAGTTCAACATCATTAAGGATTTTTTTTCAAAATATGTAATTTTAGGCCGCAATGGGGAATAAAGGGATATAAATGGTGCCACCACAGAGAAAGCACGAAATTTGGAAAAATTTTTTTATTTTGCTTAGCTATGCAGTCAGAGGAATGTATTCCCGAAATTCATTATTCTAGGTGCAGCCGTTTGGTTTGTACCATTTTTATCCCTCTATTCCCATTTTATCCCTTAAAAGTAATAATTTGGAAAGATACTTTTATATTAAGTATCAAAACAATTCGAGGAATGTACACACCAAATTTCGTGTTGCTAGCTTTTGTCGTTTGATAGGTACCATTTTTATCCCTGTTTGTCCCATTTCAGCCCCTACGAATAAGAATCACTTTATGGTGTACGTTTTTATTGTAACGAGAATGCGAATACCCAACATCAAGTAAATAGGAGCAGACATATTAAAAAAACATGCTAATATACTCTAAAATAAAATTCGTACTTTTAGAGAGGAAACACGGCAAAAGTGGGACCAACCAAAAGGAAACGCCTACCTGTCTGACTGACAGACTTGGCATTGACCAGAGGGGCTGAAACGGTCATAAAATTTTCAGCATAGTTCCCAAATATGAAATAGACGCGGACTACGAAAGGGTTTTACGAAATACGTACTTTTAGGGGGTAAAATGGGACAAAAAGGGATAAACATCGAACCTTCGTCCTGACTAAACGGCAATAGCAGTAGTAGAAACATGAAATTCGGTGTATTCCTTGCACTGACCATGCAGACGAGGTACAAATAGGGATTTTTCAAAATTTTTTACTTTTAAGGGAGGAAAGAGACAAAAAGGGATAAAAATGGAACCAGTTTAAATAATAGTTTAAATCGTTATCTACATTTCTCTGACAACGTAGACTTGCAATATAAATGGATTTTTCGAAATTTGTACTTATAAGGGGTGAGCGGGACAAAAAGGGATAAAAATGGTACCAACTAAAGTAATACAGCTAGAATCGTGAAATTTGGTATGTAAATTCCTCTGACCATATAGAAACGAAGTAAAATTGGATTTTTCGAAATTTGTTCTTTTAAGGGGCGAGCGGGACAAAAAGGGATAAAAATGGTACCAACTAAAGTATTACAGCTAGAATCGTGAAATTTGGTATGCAAATCCCTCTGACGAAATGAAACGAAGAAAATTGGATTTTTCGAAATTTGTACTTTTAACGGGAGAGCGGGGCAAAAAGGGATAAAAATGGTACCAACTAAAGTAATACAGCTAGAATCGTGAAATTTAGTATGTAAATTCCTCTGACCATATAGAAACGAAGTAAAATTGGATTTTTCGAAATTTGTACTTTTAAGGGGCGAGCGGGACAAAAAGGGATAAAAATGGTACCAACTAAAGTGTTACAGCTAGAATCGTAAAATTTGGTATGTAAATTCCTCTGACCATGTAGAAGTGCACTAAAATTGAATTTTACGAAATTTGTACCTTTAAGAGTTGCGTGGGATATGCAAAATGGGATAAAAAGGGAACATAAAAGAATATTTAAAACTTTGTACTTATGCGGGACAACAGGGGATAAACGTGGTGTGTGCACATAAAAGGCTCTGCGGTTGTAATTTGTTGTTCACAACTGAATAGAATATGATAAATGGGAGGAAGTTCAGCTAAAATAGTGAACATCGACAAGCATAATTCTTTGACTGTGTATGAGTGTAGATTTAACTATATTCACCAGAAGAAAATGAAATAAATATTATCCAAAAACAGAGACGGATAAAACTGATAACAAATAACTGCCTTTTTCGCACGCTAGCCATGACATAATGATACTTATTCTAAAAGCCATATCCACAAAGGGAAAATTGTGTAAGTATTATCTAAAAGACCGAGATGGACAAAACTAATAAGAAATGTCCTCTCCTTAGAATAATCTCCAATATGAACAAGTAAGGAAAGGCTAAAGTCGGGCGGGGCCGACTATATGATACACTCCACTTTCTATCCGAATACAATTCAATTCGCTAAAAAAGTGAAAACGGGAAGTATTTTTGTGTGTTTCCTAATCATAGGCTACTATGACCTGACCCAATTTGTCAAATCAAGAATAATATTTGTACCGGGGCTATATCCATACATGGAATGAAGTGACCCACTTGCACAATAGGTTTTTCCAGTTCATGTATAACGTGATATGCTCAATTTGAAGAAATTCGCTAAAAATATGTGGTTTCTGGGACGGAAAAAGCCAAGCCGGGAGCTACATATAAATCTGAACCGATACGAGATATTTTCACCACAGGTCTTCCTAGTTTAAATATAAGAAGTTTTACCAAATTTGAAGATAATGTGATAAAATATGTGATTTCTAGAGCGGAAAAGGTCGAATTGGGAGCAAAATTAGCGTGGGAGCTATATATAAATCTGAACCGATCTAAAACATTTTTACCACAGATGTTTCTAGTGGAAATATATGATATTTTGCCAAACTGTTCTGTTAAAATATGTGGTTTCTAGAGCGGGAAAAGTCAAATCGGGAGCGAAATTTGAATGGGAGCTATATATAAAACTGAACCGATCTGACATTTTTTCACTACAGGTATTCCTAGTTTAAATATAAGATATTTTGCCAAATTTGAAGAAGATTTGTTAAAATATGTGGTTTCTAGAGTGGAAAAAGTCGAATTGTGAGCGAAATTTGTATGGGAGCTATATATAAATCTGAACCGATCTAACACATTTTTACCACAGGTGTTTCTAGTTGAAATATAAGATGTTTTGCCAATTTTAAAGAAAATCTGTTGTAATATGTGGTATCTAGAGTGAAAAGAGTCAAATCGGGCGTGACATTCGTATGAGGGTATATCTAAATCTGAACCGATTTTCTTCAAATTAAATAGCGTTCGTCCTTATCCCGAAAAACTTCGTTATGCAAAGTTTCATTTGGTTCTGGCTATAATTACGACCTGTCTCGGGATTACAAGAATAAATGAACAGACAGACAGACAGACAGACGGACGGACATTGCTAAATCGATTCAAAAAGTGATTCTAAGTCGATCGGTATAATTAGCAATTAGTCTATCTTGCTTCCTTTTGGGTGTTACGCACAAAATGCACAAAGACATAATACTCTCGTGGAGTGTATAAAAATCATATTCATATAGTCGATTTAACTATTTAATAATTTTACTTTATCTTTCACTTGCAACACTTTGTCTAACGAATTTATGGTTCACTACTTTCTTTGTGACCCAGTTTAAATTACATACTCCAATTCGGCTATATATTGTCATGTTATTGTGAAATTTATTGAAGGGATAGAGCTCGCGCGCGCGTTATAAAAAACGAACAAAATGGAATTTGAAATATTTGTCATTCAATATTTTACTTTTTAATTTCACTTTTCAATTTTGTTCGTGTTGTTCAAGAACTATATTTATTGTTAGCTGTTGATATTGTCATTGCAATTGCAAACGGCAGCATACATTCGTACATCCGCACACATGATATGTCTGTCTGGGTGTTATCCTAGCTGTGCTGCATGGCGCTGTTGTTAAAAGGATAATAGAGCGTCCATACATCAAATGCTAACGATACCCGCGCAACACATTCACAATATTTTGTCGCAATTATCGAAGAATTTAGTTGCAATGTATACAAACGGGCGATATATCGTTCGTTGATTCAGCTAAATTACATACTGACTTAATAAGGATTTTCTTCAACAGGAGGAGTAAAAAATAACATAAATTTGAGCACATAAAGTAAAACAAATAAAAATCAATTAAAAAAATATAAGTTTTGGTATTACAGTTTTGTAATAGTGAATTAAACTTTTAATACTTACATTCATTTGCATTTCATCCGATAATATACTCGTATGTAGGTACTTTTATATGGATATATACGGGTGCTAACTTTTCATCTAATGGTGCGAAAGTTTTTAATCTTCATGCTGTGCGACTGCTATCCCAAGAGAGAATTCAGCCATGGTAGTCCTTTAACAATGCAATCAAATGATTGAAATGATTACAAAGAACGCGCAGCAGGAAAAAAATCCACTGAGTATTGATTGACATTGGCACGACAATATTCTACATCGATACGATGTAGATATACAATGTATGAAATGAATTGAATTTGAATAATACGAGAGGTCGAAAGTGATCTCATCTAAATGGAAACGTAATCAAATGTCAGTCGAAATACTAGAATGTGGATATGTGTATGCAGAGAAGGAAGAAATAAGTAAAAAGTGGCTGAATTTTACGTCAAAAAATTAAATTGATTGGGAAAGTATGGAAGTATGCATGTTATCGAACTAGGAGGCTATGTTGGCTAATAAAATGAAATTTTGCTGAAAAATCTGTCCGATAATCATATGCATGCCGTCCATTTGTCTGTCTACTGTCAATTTGCCCATATTTCAATCTGCTTGTCTGTCGATAATCATATGCATGTCGGTCTGTTTCTTGGACTGTCCATATGTACGTCAGTTCGTATGTTTGTCCACTTCTCCGTCCATTTGTCTGTCTACTGTCAATTTGCCCATATTTCCCTCTGCTTGTCTGTCCAATTATACACATATCGATCTATATATTGTCTGTTGTCTCTCATGACATACATTTGTGCTTTCTGACATCTCTGCATCAACCTTCTTTCGTCCATACTGATCGTGCATGCATAACGTTGGGCAAAAACGGGATTCATGAATTCAAAAGCGGGATTTGGCGGGATTTTTTAGAAAAAAAGCGGGATCTCGAAAATTGTGCTTAAAAAGTAAATAAAACAAGTAAGGAAAGGCTAAAGTCGGGCGGGGTCGACTATATGATATACTCCACTTTCTATCCGAACACAATTCAATTCGGTAAAGAAGAGAAAAGGGGAAGGCTTTTTGTATGTTTCCTAATCATAGGCTAATATGACCTGATTCACTTTGTCAAATCGAGAACAATATTAGTATCAGAGATATATCCAACCATGGAATGAAGTGACCCAAATTCACAATAGGTTCCTCCAGTTCGAGTGTAACGTGTTATCTCAATTTGAAGAAATTCGTTGAAAATACATGGTTTCTGGGGCGGAAACAGTTAAGCCGGGAACGAAATTTGTATGGGAGCTATATATAAATCTGAACCGATCTGACCCACTTGCACCATAGGTGTTTCTAGTTGAAATATAAGATATTTTGCAAGATTTGAAGATCTGTTAAAATATGTGGTTTATAGAGTGGAAAAAGTCAAATGGGGAGTGAAATTTGTGTGGGAGCTATATATAAATCTGCACCGATCTGAGCCATTTTAACCATTGGCGTTTCTAGTGGAAATATAAGATGTTTTGCCAATTTTGAAAAAAATCTGTTGTAATATGTGGTATTTAGAGTGAAAAGAGTCAAATCGGAAATTCGTATAGGAGCTATATCTAAATCTGAACCGATTTTCCTCAAATTAAAGAGCGTTCGTCCTTGTCCCGAAAAACTTCGTTGTGCACAGTTTTATTTGGTTCTGGCCACAATTGCGACCCGTATCGTGATTACAAGAATAGATGGACAGACAGACGGACATTGCTAAATCGATTAAACAAGTGATTCTAAGTCGATCGGTGCAGTGCCTGATTTACTATTTCGATGTGATATATTAGAATTTTTTTTTTTTGCAGGATACATTTTGCTATCTAATAACACTACCGACTATACACTCCACTCTATCCGAATACAATTCAATTCGGTAATAAAGTGTAAACGGGAAGGATTTTTGTGTCCTGTAAATGTATGTGTTCGAAAAAAATTAAATCGGAAAGGACATTTGTGTGGGGGTATATTGAAACCTGGAACGAAATATGTGAAATATAATATGTGTAGTTTGGCCAAAACAGGTTAAACATTTGGGAGCAACATTTGTATTGGGGCTATATCTAAATCTGAACCGATCTACACACTTTCACCACAGGTGTTTTTAGTTGGATTATAAGATGTTCTGAAAATTTTAAAGAAAATCGGGTACAATATGTGGTTTCTAGAGCGGCAAAAGTCAAATCGGGAGCGACATTTGTATGGAGGATATATCTAAATCTGAACTGATCTTACCCACTTTCAGCATAGGTGTTCCTATTTGGATTATAAGATGTTGCGCCCAATTTAAAGAAAAACAAGTAAAACATGTGGTTTCTAGAGCGGCAAAAGTCAAATCGGGAGCGACATTTGTATGGGGGCTATATCTAAATCTGAACTGATCTTACCCACTTTAGCCATAGGTGTTTATAGTTGAATTATAGGATGTTTTGCCGAATTTAAAGAATATCGGGTTCAATATGTGGTTTCTAGAGCAAATGTCAAATCGGGAGGGACATTTGCATGGGGGCTATATCTAAATCTGAACCGATCTTACCCACTTTCAGCATAGGTGTTTCTAATTGGATTATAAGATGTTGTGCCAATTTTAAAGAAACTCGGGTACGATATGTGGCTTTTAGAGCGGCAAAAGTCAAATCGGGAGCAACATTTGTATGGGGGCTATATCTAAATCTGAACCGACATTACCCACTTTCACTATAGCTGTTTCTGGTTAGGTTATACGGTGTTAAGCCAAATTTGAAGAAAATCGGGTACAATATTTGGTTTCTAGAGCGGCAAAAGTCAAATCTGGAGCGACATTTGTATGGAGGCTCTATCTAAATCTGAACCGATCAGACCGATTTTCACCGTCGCTGTTTTCACATCAATTATAGTGTACTGTGCCAAATTTGAAGCAAATCGAGTGAAATCTGTGGTTTCTAGAGCAGAAAAAGTCAAATCGGGAGTGACATTTGTATGGGGGCTATATCTAAATCTGAACCGATCAGACCGATTTTCACCGTCGCTGTTTTCACATCAATTATAGTGTACTGTGCCAAATCGTGTGAAATCTGTGGTTTCTAGAGCGGCAAAAGTCAAATCGGGAGCGACATTTGTATGGGGACTATATCTAAATCTGAACCGATCAGACCGATTTTCACCGTCGATGTTTTCACATCAATTACCAAATTTGAAGCAAATCGAGTGAAATCTGTGGTTTCTAGAGCGGAAAAAGTCAAATCGGGAGCGACATTTGTATGGAGGCTATATCTAAATCTGAACCGATTTGCATCAAATTAAATAGCGTTCGTCCTTGGCCCACAAAACTTACTTGTGCCAATATTTGTTGAGATCGGACTATAAATGCGACCTGGAATTTGGTTACAACAATAGATGGACAGACGGACATTGCTAAATCGACTCAGAAAGTGATTCTAAGCCGATCTGTATAATAAACGGTGGGTCTGACTCGTTTCCTGTTGGGTGTTACAAACAAACGCACAAAGACATAATACTCTCGTGGAGTGTATAATGACAAAGTTCAACCTTGAACCAATGAAACCAAAAATTTGAAAAAAAATAATCAGTACTTTTTTATAGCCGATTCTAATTTAAAGCTTTAAATGATACTATTGGTCTATTCAGATTTTTTACGTTTTTATATAAAGCCTAGAGGAAAATGCTGTAATTTGCATTAAACTAGTAGACGAAATTAATTATTTAAAAATAAGTAATCGACTGTGTGAATTCTAAAGTAATACTATTTTTGGTTTTAAACCATTTTGACCCAGTTTTCAATTATTCGAACAGTAAGAAACAGCGAACAAAAATTTGGGTTAAATCTCTAAAAGGAATAATTTTGTTTAAAGAAATAATGTTCATTGGTAAACTTATTAAAATAAATAAAATATTATCTTCATTCAAAATTGGTTCATAAAACAAAGTTCTAAGTGATGCTTTTAAGTTCTTAGAGATCTACACAGATCCACATAGAACCTTGTGGCTTCATGCTATTGTACTAAGTAATTGTGTATCGAAGTTCTATCCATTTTTTTTGGAACATAAAATTCTATAAAACTAGAAGTTCAAATTGGATAGTCATAGATAGATCGTCTTAGAATTTTTTAACAATCAAGAGTATATGTTAGGGCGGGTCAATTTGTATGGGTGGTAAAGATGAACAAAGTCTCAAAAACGAAATCTACTGAAAATTCTAATGGGTCTAATATGTATTCCTAGCCCTCGAAAATCGACTTCAAATTCTAAGACAATCTATCCAAATTCGTCTGTCTGTCTGTCTCAAATTTGAAGTCGATTTCCGTGAACTAGGAATTCCTAGTATACCCATGGTTTCATGGATAGCGTTCTTAGAATTTTACGCAGAATACAGTTTTTCCTGACGCTTTGTGCGAAAAAATCGACCTGGCCTAATATATATATATATATATATATATATATATATATATATATATATATATATATTATAGAGTTTCATGTCGACCTGGCCTAATATATATATATATATATATATATTATAGAGTTTCATGTCGATATTTTACAAATGTTATGGTGGAGTGTATAATCATAGACGTAGGAAGGTGGCTGTGGTGGTCTAATGCCACAACTTTTTTAGCCACCACCAGGAATTTCAGTCAGATTTTTTAAATTTATCAATGCTAATATTAGGGTTGTTCACATAAAGATTTAGTGTATCAATTGGGATACAATTCTATGTATGTGAAGACTCCATCGGTATGTCAGTTTATCTGTTTGTCCATCTGCCTGTCTATCGGTCCGTCCATTTGTATGTCTGATTTTTCATTTGTCTCTCTGCGTATCTGTCCGATTTTTATACCCTACACCACTACGTGGTCTAGGGTATTATAAGTTAGTTTCGCGCCAAATGTTTGTAACACCAAGAAATAATCGAGCTAGACCCACCTTTAAGTATACCGATCGGCTTAGAATCACCAGCTGAGTCGATTTAACGATGTCTGTCTGTCCGTCTGTCCGTCTGTCCGTCCGTCTGCTGTCCATCTAAGATTGTTCGCACTCTACAGGTCGCAATTGTTGTCCGATTGTCATGAAACTTGGCTCAAGTTATTTTTTCTGGCCAAGGACCATCGGTATTGAATTTGGAGGAAATCGGTTCAGATTTAGATATAGCCCCCATACAAATGTCGCTCCCGATTTGACATTTTCCATTTTAGAAACCACATATTGTACCCGATTTTCTTTACATTTGGTACAACATCTTATAATCCAACGAGAAACACCTATGCAAAAACTGGGTAAGATCGGTTCAGATTTAGATATAGCCCCCATACAAATGTCGCTCCCGATTTGACATTTTCCATTCTAGAAACTACATATTGTACCCGATTTTCTTTAAATTTTGCAGAACATCTTATAATCGAACTAGAAACACGTGTGCAAAAATTGGGTAAGATCGGTTCAGATTTAGATATAGCCCCCATACATATGTCGCTCCCGATTTAACATTTTCCGCTCTAGAAACGACATATTGTATCCGATTTTCTTTAAATTTTGCAGAACATCTTATAATCCAACTAGAAACACGTATGCAAAAATTGGGTAAGATCGGTTCAGATTTAGATATAGCCCCCATACAAATGTCGCTCCCGATTTAACATTTTCCGCTCTAGAAACGACATATTGTACCCGATTTTCTTTGAATTTTGCAGAACATCTTATAATCCAACTAGAAACACGTATGCAAAAATTGGGTAAGATCGGTTCAGATTTAGATATAGCCCCCATACAAATGTCGCTCCCGATTTGACAATTTCCGCTCTAAAATCCACATATTGTACCCGATTTTCTTTAAAATTGGCACAACATCTTATAATCCAACTAAAAAACCTATGGTGAAAGTGGGTAAGATCGGTTCAGACTTAGATATAGCCCTCATACAAATGTTGCTCCGGAATGTTTAACCGATTTTGGCCAAATTTTACATATTATATTTCACCAATAAACAGGCATGGTGAAAGCGGGTCATATCGTTCCAGGTTTCAATATACCCCCATACGAATGTCCTTTCCGATTTAACATTTTTTGTCAAACACATACATTTACAGGATGCAAAAATCCTTCCCGATTTCAATTTTTTACCGAATTGAATTGCAATGAGAATTGTTTGGGTGATGCCCATATGTCCATACTTTGGTATGACTTTGGTTAACTACTGTATAATTTGTATTTGTCTGTCGTACAATTGGATCAATTACCATATTCGTTAAATTTGACTAAAGATGAATTTATAGCATATAAATTATATTCATATAATTTATATAATTTGTATGAACTACATAAAATTGCTCCTATGAAATACCTGGGTTTAGTAATCAAAGCGAGGTACATACGCAGGGAGTGGTGTAGGGTATTATATAGTCGGCCCCGCCCGACTTTAGCCTTTCCTTACTTGTTCAAATATCCCCTTGTCTGTCTGTCTTTCCACGAGCATGCATAACTGTCCCTTCCTATGGCTTTCCATCAGCCTGTTTGTATTCTGTATTCTTGTAATTAAATTATAGATCACAATCGTTATCCGTTCTTAGCAAAAGATTTTTTAGGCCGATGACAGATATATCCCCATTACCAATGTCACAGTCAGTTCGATTTCTTAAGAGCCTGCTCAAATTTGTTACATCGTATTATATTTCATCATATCTGTCTATGTTTTGTTCCTACCAATTACATTATTCTATACTTCGTTCTCTCCCCCGTACAAATGTTCTGTCATTGGATGAAGCCCCGACTGCACCATTCCCCATATCGCTGAGTGGCAGCAGGAAATGTATCGTCCTTGCTAAGATTGAACAAAATTTCGCCATCGTTATGACATTGATGGCCAAGTATTAATTAAACATTCAACGAGTTCGTTATTATTCGATCAAAATGACACGACATTTCCGTTTCCATGAAATTTCCCAAAAACTTTTATCCACGTTCTAATGATATAATTAATAATTTTTCTCTACCTCTCCCCACACCCCCGGTGGGGGAGCTTTGTACGCGCCATTTCAATTTAACCAAATCCACTTTGAAAAAGTGGTAATTATGAGCTGTGGGAAAAAATCGAAATGGAATTTAATGCTAATTACTTTTTTGCACAAATTTATGCTGCCCAGCATTTGAACGATTTCACGTCGAGCGGGCTAATTATTGTTGGACCGAGGGCATGTAAAGTTGGTCACATGAATATGAAACAGAAAATCAATTAAGTCAGGCCGAATAACAATTCTAACTTTGAGGAAAGTCTACGGCCTTGGGTTGTAGTCCTTTGTAGGGTCTACAATATTCGTCGCTTACCTCTTTTTATACTCCGTCTTGTTTTCTTGGTCTTTACAGTGGAAAATTTCCAAGGCCATGACTCCTTTTTTTGTTTTACCCTCAACCAGCGAGGAGACAATGCCAAAAAGAAAATTCGAAGAACTAATTAAAATTCGTCTATAAATTTGTAGAGGTAACCAGGGTTTCTTAGCCAAACAAAAAGCTGTGTTAACAAACTGTGCGGGTAGAGATGGGTGGAAAAAACTTTACTTTTTTGCATTTGTTTCCACTCATCCGGGTATGATAAATGAAATTAGCCAAAAATTTTTTTTGTGGGACAGCAACCAACGAAAAAAATTGAATGTCCTCACTTTTGGTCCGGTCGAACAGTCAGAGACAGAAAAAAAACCTAAAGAGTCAAGAAGATTTTAACATGGCACCAACAATGTTATCGCCTGGTTTGCCATCTTTCATGGCCAGCAAAGTTCTTTTCATCTTTCGCAGGCACTCCAAATGAAATGAATTCCAAGGAAATGGTCCTTTTTGCTCTTCTTTAAGATTTCTCTTTGGCGCAAAAACGGATGCGAGGACATAAAATTAACATATTTCTTCAATTTTCGACAATAAATGCCGCCGCCAGCACCGGTAAAATAAATTTGTTGTGCAAATTTGCCAAGCCAACACATGGGAGTCCTTTGGCAACAACAATTAATGATGATCTGTAAATCTATTAGAATTTGTAAGTGTTCCTCGGTCTTGTGTTGTGTGTGCCATGACTAAGTTTTTTTATATATTTCTCTTTTTTCTATTCTCATGAACTTTATTTAATTCACTGTTTGCCATAAGTAACGGTAACCATGTCGTGATTTAGCGGAAACGGAAGTATGCAAACTTTATGGCAATAAATATTTGAAGATGGAAGAATTGCTTGATGGTTGGCTGACTGGTTGGTTGGTTTGTTTGGGAGACTTTAACTGTTTTGTGATGTAGCTGTCTGCTTTTAACGACTGGGAAATTTAGGCCACCTAACAGTGGAATCGAATGACAGGGAAAAGGAAAAAAGAATATCGTGAAGCGTAGCAATGAATGAAGAGAACTGAAAGACATTCTTAATTATTCCTACTGAATCAGAAATTTAAGAGATGCATCAATTTTATATAAAATATCTATGGACAAATGTTAAAGGTATGATCCTCTTTATTAGAGAATTTATCGTTTTTTTACAATAAGACGAATTTAATCATTTTCTTTCTAACGAATAATATAAGTCATGACTGAAGAGAATCTCTGAATAAATGTAGAAGTGAATGGTCATTCAAACAATTTAAGTATAAAATGCATGTGAAAAAAAATTGTTACATTATTTTTTTATACCCTCCACCTCCAGGATGGGGGTATATTCACTTCGTCATTCCGTTTGTAACACCTTGAAATATTCATCGGAGACCCCATAAAGTTAATATATTCTGGGTCGTGGTAAAATTGAGAAATGAGCTAGGAGGTTCACATTTTTCCTAAATGTGTCTTATGGTTGTAGATCGGTTGGGATTGAAAGTGGGCGAAATCGGTCCAGAGGGAATTTTTTTTTTTTGATATTTGCAATGTGCTTTTCCTTTATAGCATCAAAAGGGCACCATAGATTGATTTTTATTTGTAGGGGCGAAATGGGACAAAAAGGGATAAAAATGGTACCTATCAAACGACAAAAGATAGAAATACGAAATTTGGCGTGTACATTCCTCTAATAGAGTAGATACATAATATAAAAGATTTTTTTAATTCGTACTTTAAAGGGGTTAAATGGGGATAGAGGGATAAAAATAGTACCAACCAAACGGCTGCACCTAGAATACTGAAATTCGGTACGTGAGAGATAAGGTATTTTCAAAATTTACATCCCTCTAATTGCATAGACACGTAAAATAGAGGGATTTTTCGAAATTCGTACTTTTAAGGGATATAATTAAAAAGAGGGATAAAAATGGGACCTAGCAAACCGCTGAAGATGAAATCATGAAATTTGGTGTATACATTCTGACTATGAAGACTCGAAAAAAAGGTTTTTTTTCGAAATTTGTACAGTTGCACGGATGATGGGGCGAATGGGGATATCTTTAAAATTTATACTTTTCTGATCACTTTGTCTGTATCTGAAAATGCTTCTTCCTACTGGCGACTGACAATCGCCTAATATTTAGGTATGTTCACTTTCACAATTACAGCGTTTTATTTATATATAGTAGTCGATTTTAAACAGTGCGCATAAGTATACATTATACTTTGAAATAGTAAACAGATATAGTAATGTGCATAAAATATCACAATTTTCGTAATATGTTACCTATGTAAAGTCGACATCCTTTAATCTGCTGGTAATACTGTGGAATGCACTCCGTGGTGGAGGGTATATAAGAATCGGCCCGGCCGAACTTAACGCCTTCTTACTTGTTTAATATATTTTCTTTATACAAGAATTCGAACAACTTCTTCATGTATCCACAGATTTTCTTCTAATGAAAAAAATATATTTTAACTTCTGGTTTTAACAAAATTTTAGTGAGAACAAGTAAAAACGGAATAAAGTTCGGCCGGGCCGAACTTTGTATATGGATTGCATTCCAAGATCACAGGATCACACTCCACTTCTATCCGAATACAATTCAATTCGGGATTTTTGTATGTTTCCTAATCATAGGCTAGTATGACCTGATTCACTTTGTCAAATCGAGAAGAATATTTGTATCGGGACTATATCCAAACAAGGAATAAAGTGACCCACTTGCACAGTAGGATCTTCCAGTTCAAGTATAACGTGCTATGCTTAATTTGAAGAAATTCGGTGAAAATACGTGTTTTATGGGGCGGAAAAAGTCAAGCCGGGAGCGAAATTTGTATGGGAGCTATATGTAAATCTGAACCGATCTGTCCCATTTCCACCACAGGTGTTTCTGGTGCAAATATAAGATATTTCGCCTAATTTGAGATGATCTGTCAAAATATGTGGTTACAAATCTTAACCGATCTGACCAATTTTCACCACAGGTGTTTCTAGAGCAAATATAAGATGTATTGGTCCACTTTTACTGTAAGTGTTTCACTCTGAAAGATACCGCTATGAATATGAAAAGATGGTCCACTTTAATAGTAGGTGTTCCTATGTGAAATAATCCATTATCTGCCAAATTTGATGATTTGATTTGTAATATGAAATTTTTAAGGCAGTAATAATGAAAATTGTTATATTTGAAAACATGGCTCCATACGATCTAATTTCCCGACAGGTGTTCCGATAGTAAATATAACAGGAACTGGAAAAAAATTATCAACATCTGATGACAAATGCTGATTTTGCAGCGGTAATATCAAACTCATGGGCCTCTGCCAAAAACATGGGCCCATAGTTCTCAGTCACGATATGTATTCCTAGTTGAAATATATCATGATCTGCAAAATTAGATCAAGATCCCATGTTAGATGTAAAGTTCCAAAATATGGGCTCTTATATTTGACTTCCATAGTAGGTATACTGCAAGAATTTTCCTTCATAATATTTATGAAGCGATTTCATAAAAGGTTGTTCACAAATTTAGTGAATTTTTTCTTAATATGTATGAAAAATTCATAAATAAAATGAAATGTTTCATATATTTTTTTTGTCATTAATTTCATATTTCATAAATCAAAATTGTTAAATTAGTAAAAATTAGTTTCATAAGATCAGAGAAAGATTTAATTTTATTAAAGAAAAAATTCTTAGAGATTATGAAATATGTCATAATCAATAAAATATTTGTGCTATGAAATGTGTTTATAAATATAATAAAGGATTTCATAGTTTTCACGAATTGTTTCATAACTTACAACTACATTTTTAGTGTGTCGACTTTATTCGTTGAATGCTAGCAATTTTCATTCGTACTCTGTTAACTCTGACATAGGTATGTACTCTGATTTAGACATGAAAGACATATTCATTGCAAAGACTCTCGCAATAATGGTGTGTGTTTATAGGTTAGTCAGCAAGTCAGACCTTTTTTGTTTTATTGTTTATATTGGATTTGATCGATTTCCTGTGAGTTTTGAATGCATGAAAGTGTTTCTTTGGCGACTTTTTAATTAAAATTTTCACTGATGTTAAGACAAAATCATAAATATTATGGCTGTTTTTCTTTAAGACTGGATAACTAAGCTGCGATAACAAAAATCTAAATAAAATGTTAAAATTGCACTCAAAATAAAAAATTGTTTTTTAAAATTGTCGCCAAAAGCAATATCACATTGATTGATTGATGTGTAAATTTGAAAAAATAATTTTGTGTTAAGTATTTATATTGTTGTTGTCGATAATGCGAAAAAATAATTTTTAATTTTGAGCAAGAAATTAAATTTTTATTAACGGTTTTGTTATCGCAGCTTGTTATCCGAGCTTAAAGAAAAACAGCCCTAATATGAAGATAATACTTTCAGTGTATTCTTATTTGAAATATAACATGATCTGAATTTTATAAACTTCTGATGTAAACTATGGGTTCTAGAGTGGTAAAAGTAAAAAATTGGGCCACTTTTGTAAGGAGCAACAATAAAAAGTGGACCCTGATCACTTTCAAAGTAGGTTTTGCTTTTGATGATGTGGAAGCGTAGTCTACACTAGGACCCCACTTCATGCGCCAATGTTTAAGTTTAATACGTGCAAGAAATATTTCGTTAAAAAGTATTCTATTTTTAAAGCTTCAAAGATTTATGCCTTAAGTAAGATATGATTTAATTATTTTTTTGTCAACTTTAGAGAATTTAAAGAAGAGGAAAATGAAGTTAAATATAGTGCATTTTTTTAATGTTCTTAATTAGTAAATATATTTAAAAAAACTTACATTAAAAAAATAAACACTTCCAATAATAGAGTATTTTTTCTGAAATGCAAA
Organism: Polietes domitor; assembly: GCA_947397865.1. Classification (NCBI taxonomy): domain Eukaryota; kingdom Metazoa; phylum Arthropoda; class Insecta; order Diptera; family Muscidae; genus Polietes; species Polietes domitor. Next base: position 144,170,973 of record OX377621.1, on the reverse strand, counting down.
TGATTACTTAATAAGTGAGCAACTCACGGATTCAAATAATTTAATTCAAGCAATTGATGGTTTATTGAGAAAACTCGTACATTCCTATTTTGGAGTTGTAGTTGGAGTGTTTGGTAATCGAAAAGGGAAATTTATCAATTGATTTTTGTTGCCACCTGTCCCACTGTTTTACATGCGAGTGTGTGCGCGTCCCTACATAAATAATCGAAATGTTAAATAGCAAAAATGTAACGTTGTTTATGCCCATTGTTTTGGTTTTTGTCGATTTTTCTTCTTTGTTTTCTCTAAAGAAAAGTGGGTTTGACCCAGTTTTCCTTTTTTCCATTTTTTGTTTGGTGCGTGTGTGTGTGTGTGTGTGCCATTATCGTTAAGCATAAATGGAAATAAAGACATTATTTAAGAAAGATTGTTTAACTTTTAACTGGGGCAACGCCCCCACACATCCCCACCCGCGACCACCTTGTGTTGGTCCTCCAAAAGTCTGTTCTCTCAGATACAGATATGCACACATCTCGGCTATGATAACAAAAAACCCAAACAAAAAGTAGCACATCTTTAAGAGTCCTTCCTTCGGTGACTGCCTTCGACACGTCGAATGCGTCGTCTGTGTGAGGGCGTGGTGGAGGTAGAGGTGAGGAAAGAAGCGAGCATTGTTCAATGGTCTTGGCGGTGGAAAGCAATAAGTAAAGTTTATGGCCATATAAAAGCATCGGATGAACTGATGGGAGAAGGAAAGCCATGGTAATGCCTTACATTTGTACAACAAATGACATATAAATTGTTGACAACTTTTCTATTTTGGGCCCACAACAATTTGGGTGGCCACTGGCTACATGGAAGAAACCATAAAATTTGTTTTGAAATCTTAAACAAAAAGTTGTATTTTTTATTAAGAAAACTTTTCTTATTGGAAGATTTGATAAAGTGCAGATGCCAGAAACCTTTTGAATATTTTTTTGACATTGTTGGCTGGTGGCGAGCAAGGGATAGCGAAGAAGAAGAATTTATTCAATATGGGACGGCGACACACGTTAATAATACCTATAACAATTGATTTAATGACATCCGTTTGTTTCCTGATTGGGATGAGTGCGATTGATTTATATTCAGCAATGTGAATCACATGGATGAGGAGGATAATTGGAAAAACATCAAATTATGGGGAAGACATCATTTCTATGGCTACCCACGGACAATGAAGAATGGAATTCTGTTTAATATCATAAATACATTTGAAAAATTTTGTCTATTTAAGAAAATATATGTTCTAAGAGTAAATCAAATGTTGTTCGCCTGCTTTCGCAAAAGCATCGCTGGAGGCCATCCATTGTTCCGACAGATTACAGTTATTTAATAATAAAAACATAAAAAATAATTATTTAGACAATAGTCTGCAACTATTTTATCCAAACCAATTAAAGAGGAACATCATTTGTTGATGAGATTTATCTCTTCTAGATAGTTTATCTTTGTTTAATTTATATCTGCTTTTATTTCGGTTCTCATTTTTATACACTTTGGGTTGAGCTTCTTGTTTTAGTTTTCGGCGTTCAGGATAGACTCAGCTCTTGTTATATCTGTCCTTACATCCACCATCCAACGATATAGACCCGATAGATCGTTTATTATACAGTTAGGCTTAGAATCACTTTCTGAGTCGATTTAACAATCTGTCCGTCCGTCCATCTATTCTTGTAATGAAAGTACAGGTCGCAATTATTGTCCGATCCTAACAAAAATTGGCACAAGTGAGTTAAGGACGAAAAGCTATTTAATTTGAAGCAAATCAGTTCAGATTTATATATTGCCCCTATACAAATTTCGGTACCGATTCGACTTTTTTGCTCTAGACATATATTTTAACCGATTTTTTGGCGATTTTCAGCCAGAAACAGCTATATTTATATATAGCTCCCATACAAATTTCGCTCCCGATTTGACTTTTTTTTGCTCTATAGATCATATATTTTAAACGATTTTTCTTTTTTGCACAACATCTTACATTTCAGCCAGAATCGGCTATATTTATATATAGCTCCCATTAAAATTTCGCTCAAGATTTGACTTTTTATGCTCTAGAAACCACATATTTTAACAGATCCTCTTCAAATTAGGCGAAATATCTTATATTTGTCCTATAAACAGCCATGGTGCAAACGGGTCAGATCGGTTCAGATTTACATATAGCTCCCATACGAATTTCACTCCTGATTTCACTTTTTCTGCCCCAGAAACCACGAATTTTCACCGAATTTCTTCAAAGTGAGCATAACTCGTTATATTTGAACTGGAAGAATTTATTGTGAAAGTTAGTCACATTTTTCCATGTTTGGATATAGCCCCTATACAAATATTCTTATCGATTTGACAAATCGGCTAGGTCATATTAGCCTATGATTAGGAAACATACAAAAAATCTTCCCGTTTTCACTTTTTTACCGAGTTGGATTGTATTCGGATAGAAAGTGGAGTGTATCATATAGACGGACCGTCCGACTTTATTATTGTTATTGTTTATTGTATTGTTTTTTTTTGTTGCGTAGTTTTATTGAATGTTTCCAGTCATTTTGTCTGTTTTTAAAAGAGGGACATTTTAAAAAATTTAATGAAAGAAATAATCATCATAATCGGATAAAAAATGTCGTTGGGGACTCAGTCTCAGAACCAACATTTTCAAACTCTCTTCATAAAAATGATCGCTGAGGTGCGCAGTGGTTCAGAATCAAATTCAATCAGTCAATTGCTTTTGTTCTAGTACATATTATTTTGAGTTATTAAAATTGTGAACAAATACGTAAAAATGTGTAAAAAATAAAAACAGCGATTTTATAACAATATACCTCTCTTGAAGTAAATGGTTCTCACAAACGAAAGAGATTTTTTTGATCGAAAAATACGAAAAAATGTCAAATTTGGGCTAATTTCTAAAATATATACGATCGGCAATATTAATATTTTATTTATCCTTGGGTCCTCGTCTAATTTAAAAGTTTATATTTAAAATTATATATAGACTCTAAATTCAGAAAAAAATGAACAAAAATAGAACAAAAGAAACAAGTAAGGCCCTAAAGAAGGGCTAGGCTGACTATATGATAGGGGTATCATATTTCTTCCCCATTTCAATTAAATGCGGGGAAAAAAGTGATATCGGGATCGATTTTTGTATGGGTACTATATTTATGGTCTATAGTGCGTAAAAAGTCAAATTGAGAGCGAAATTAGTATTGGAGCTATATATTAATCTGAACCGATCTTACCCATCTATGGTGAAGATGTTTCTATTTGAATTGTAAAATACTGTGCCAAATATGAAGAAAATCGGTTAAAATATGTGATTTCTAGAGCGGAAAAAGTCAAATTGAGAGCGAAATTAGTAGGAGCAATATATAAATCTGAACTGATCTGAATGACTTTCAACATAGATGTTTCTAGTTGAAATGTAATAAGGTACTTGCGCCAAATGTGAAAAAGATCGTTTAAAAACTTTGGTTTCTAGAGCTGAAACAGTCAAATCTGAACCGATCTGACCCACTTTCACCACAGATATTTCTAGTTCAATAAGGTACTGTGCGAAATTAAAAGCATATCGAGTGACATATGCGGTTTATATAGTGGTAAAAGTGAGATCGGGAGAGACATTTGTATGGGAGCTATATCTAAATGAGAATCGATTTGCGCCAAATTTTGTAAGGATCAGACAATAATTGCGACCTGTATTTTGATTACAACAATAGACGGACAGACGGACATTGCTAAATCGGGATTCTAATCCGATCTGTATAATAAACAATGGGTCTATCTTGTTTCCTTATGGGTGTTACAAACAATAATAGACATAATAACCTAGGGGAGGGTTTAAACATTGTATTGGCAAACAAATTTAGGGGTGTTTTTAGGATCGTTTAGTTCACTGTCGTGTTGTGTGTCATTATGTGTTTCAATATTATTTGGAACATGTGGATGTGGCGCATTCTAGAAGATTAATTTTCAATGGTCTAATAATTCCAAGTTCTCCGGGAGAAAATAACCTAGAGCAGTTTCGAGTAACAATCTAACATTTCGCACTAGTGCAGGGAAGCGGGCATGTTGAAGATCGATCATATGATCGACCACAGCTGATGCGTTTGTAGCAACACTGTATTAAACACAAATAGATGGCGGTGATTTGAGAAAATTGAAACAAATATTTCTAAAAGTGTACATTTTTAGTTTAAAATCTAATCTCGTTATTTTTCAGTACATTTTCGATTGTTCCTGCTCGAATCTATTCACTGGCAACTACGATTTCATGTTTCAATGCTTCCTTTGTCTCTGGATGGCTTGCGTAACATTTATTCTTAATGGATCCACACAAAAAATAATCCAAAAGGCTCAAATCACTGCTCCCAGGCGGCTAATTGACATCACAATTTCGGCAGATTACTCGATTTTCAAAAACAGTGCGTAAAATATCGATAGTTGCGTTAGCTCTGTGACATATGGCCGCCACCCCAAAATCCTCATCAAACAATGACTCCAGAGACACAGGCCGACCGATTTTAAGCCGACAAGCCGCCGCCGCCGAATGTTTCTTCTCTAGCCACGCCGCCGCCGATTTCATCGGCTCATATCGACTTGAACCACGCCGCCGATTTCATCGACTCATATCGACTTCAACCACGCCGCCGAGATTTGACGGAGTTCTAACTCAGTCAAATCTTACTACCAAAATAGACAACCCACTTGAAATTACAAAAGAAAATATAAATGTCGACTTAGACAACCAACTGCTGTGAAATATATGGATTTTTCTTTGAATTTAGTATCCCACTTATGATGACGTCTATAGAAAGTTGAATGATTGTATTTTGATTTGAAAGTCGCATTTATATAAGTCAATTCCAGTACGTGTGGCCATGTGTTCCTATAAATAACAATGAACAACAGCTCCTCTATTGTGCTTCTTTAGTGTGTCAAAGTAGGTACAGTATTATCATTATTTGGAAGGATTATGATATTCAAGATGTCTGATCAAATATGCCTCACATGAAAAGCTGTAATTGCAAAAATATTTATTAAATTCATCCATATTATAATTTTTGGGAATGGATTCCCACTCCAAAAAAATTGTATGGGATAATTATATGAAATTATGGGAACATTTGTTAATATTGGCTAATATTAACGATTATTGAATTAGTTGACAAAAAATAAAGGAAAAGGTACCAAAAACCAATACAAATTGTTCCTTCCATTTTCCCAAAATTGTCAAATAAATAGAGGTAATCGAATGACAAAATAAGCCGGCAAATCAGCCGAAAGCCGCCGCCGCCGACCCATTTTGAACAGCGCCGCCGCCGCCGATAATTATGGTTCGGCTTGTAACTCTGAATGACTCTTTCTGGATGCACTGGCTTCTCAATAGTCACGTGCGGGTTCTCTGAACCCAATATACGGAAATTTTTATTGAAAACACAATATTTTTAATTTCTTACAGTTTGCGTTAAAGACCTACTACTTTGGATGTAAGTTTTTAACATTTCCTAATTTTGTAGTTAATCTGTAGTTAACATTTAAAATATTAAATGGCCCACCCGAAAAGATTTGAAAAGATTTTCCATAAAAAATTTAGGATTACGTCTCAGTCCCCACGAAGTGGCAAAGTTTTGTTTAAAATTACCCTCGCCATTTTCCCAAAATTGTCAAATAAATAGAGGTAATCGAATGACAAAATGAGCCGGCAAATCAGCCGAAAGCCGCCGCCGCCGACCCATTTTGAACAGCGCCGCCGCCGCCGATAATTATGGTTCGGCTTGTAACTCTGAATGACTCTTTCTGGATGCACTGGCTTCTCAATAGTCACGTGCGGGTTCTCTGAACCCAATATACGGAAATTTTTATTGAAAACACAATATTTTTAATTTCTTACAGTTTGCGTTAAAGACCTACTACTTTGGATGTAAGTTTTTAACATTTCCTAATTTTGTAGTTAATCTGTAGTTAACATTTAAAATATTAAATGGCCCACCCGAAAAGATTTGAAAAGATTTTCCATAAAAAATTTAGGATTACGTCTCAGTCCCCACGAAGTGGCAAAGTTTTGTTTAAAATTACCCTCGCCAGTAATAGGAATTCTGGTATTCTATATGTAAAGGGTCCGCCATCTAACGTTTTTTTTTCAACTATTCAACCGTTGGACTATTATTTGTGGGGCGCCCTCAAAGATAAGTGCTACGCCGACAAGCCAGAGACAATTGACGCTTTAAAGGACAATATTCGTGAAGCCATTGGTGAAATACAGCTGCACACAATCGATAATGTGCTTAAAAATTGGACCGATCGTGTAGGCTACTGCATGGCCAGCCGAGGCAGCCATTTGAGAAATTATTTTCCATTATTAACCGGAAGGATTGTACTTTCAAATAAAAAAGAAATTTGAGTAAATATTCAGTAGTTTTTTTATAGCATTTTCAAAAAAAAGTTATTTGGCGGACCCTTTATTTAAATGATTTTTTTTTTAAATATGAATTAAAAAGGATATGTATGTACAAAATTTTTAATTAGAAATTATGGAAAATAATCAAATTTTCAGTGAATGATTCGGCAATTATTGAATTTCAGACTTTAGCTGATTTAATTCCAGTGATATAAGCTACTCAGTTACTAAAATCCTCACCAAAAATATATTTGGAAATGCATTCAAATAATATTGAAATTAATGCAATGATGGTTTTTGAATAACTATGAATTTTTCGCCATCAGTATAGGTTTTCAATCTATCACAGTTTTTGAATTAACACAAACATTTCAAACTCACTCTGAAAAAGTCCCAAACCTTTATTGTAATTTTGGCTAAAAATATTCGCTGAAATGTAGCCAATTTCATGGTGACTCTGAAAAATTCCCAATCCTTTGTTCTTATGTTGGCTACGCTTAATATTCCGCCGTATCCGTACACCTGTATAGACATAAATCTGTGTTGTTACGACGAGATTACAGTGATTGATATGTTTCAATTGTACGAAAGTTGAGGACATGTCTCAGCTCTTTGACGAATAACAGACAACGTTTGAACATTTCCCATGTTCATCACATGCCATATTACCAGCGTAATTAGGTTCTCACTCACCGCACAGGCTATCATCTCAACGTTACACAATATTTGGAAACAATGTTTATTAAGATTAGCCTAGTCGAATGGAGTGAACACTTCACTGCCGTAGGAGTTTATAAGCAACATCTGGTCTATGTTACAAAACATTATTTAGGTTTGCTAGCGAGCCCACAGCTGGGTAGTAATAAAGGATTGGTAAAATTTGTACTCTAGTACAATACAATGTCTGTAATAAGTGGATCCTAATCGACACCAATAAATAGATAGCTCGAGAAGATCTTTTAGTGTCTGCTTTTACATCTAATATATATAGTTTAACTAGTGCAAATATCATCTTGTTACAAACATTAGGATAAAATCAATGTATCAATATAACCCTACCTTGAAAGAATGGGATTGACATGTGACTACTCGTATATCATTAGTCCTACGTGCCGTATGAGTTATATACCATATCACCACTCATACGCTATGGTGTACGGTAATCATTATGGCTGCTCTTTGTATGCCCTGCATGTTGTTCAATCACGAGAAGGGGAGACAGGGAGTGTGAGAACGAGAGACAAAATCTAATAAAGCTGTATCTAACAATATTAAAATCCTCCGCATTCCACTCTGCTCTACTCACACCTCCTCGCCCTCCTTCATTCCACAAACAGGAATTGTAAAATCGAATAGACGTTTCATCGAAATATCTACATACATACACACACGAGCAGAGACGACGATGAGAGTAATAATCATTGATTACATTTACATAAATGATGTTAACTGCTTCGTACATGTATGTAAATATGTAGATTATATAAACATTTACGTACAACTGGCGAATCCTTACGTACACACGTGTATAGGGATGAATGAGAAACTCTGTATATGTGAGCTTGAGCTGAGCTACGAATTCTTGTATCCGCAAGCGGATGTAAACGTTTGTATATTAGGATGAGTTTATGTTTGGCTATTTTACAATTTCGATGACAATTGCTGAGCGTATTTGAGAGGAAGGCGATATAAGATATAAATATATTGAGAAAATTCAAAAATATAATTTATTTTAAAATGGGGTTAAAAGGGATAAAAATGGTACCATTTTCCTGACCAAACGGATGGACCTATAATATTGAAATTTGTGACGGCTAAGGAATATAAATTGTACCACCGGCTTGGACAAATAGCTGAGCCTAGAATTTTTGGTACGTACATTTCTCTTATCGAATGAACGCGACCAATAAAATATTTTTGCAAAATTCACACTTTTTGGGGGTAAAATTGGATTAAAGGTGATACAAATGGTACCAATCAAACAGGTGGTTGTCGAATCATAAAATGTGATACGTTCCCTCAAAATGAAGAAAATTGTCGAAAATCGTACTTTTAAAGGGTAAAAGGGAAAAAGGAAAGGAAAGGTACGAACCACATGGCTGACGCTATAATCCAGAAATTCGTACTTTTTGCGGGTTATAAGGGATACAAATTGTATTTTTGGTACGGACATTTTTCTTATCGCATGACGACGAAAAAAAAATGTATTTTTTTAAATTTCATACTTTTTATACCCTCAACATCCAGGATGGGGTATATGTTAACTTTAACTTCTTGAAATATCGACCTGAGACCCTATAAGGTATATATATTTTTGATCGTCATAAAATTCTTAGAAGATCTAGCCATGTCCGTCAGTCCGTCTGTCGAAAGCACGCTAGCATCTAAAAGAAAGTAGCTTGGACATCCAAATATTTCACAAATGCGTCTTATAGTCGTAGATCGGTTGGGATTGCAACTGAGCGAAATCAGTCTAAGGAGAAAAATGTTTCCCTCACAAGGACTGAAAATACCCATAACAACCCCTAATATTTTAGAGTATTTAAGCATGTTTTTTCAATACATCTGCTTGTACTTATTTTATTTTTTGGGTATGCGCATTCCCCTTATAAAAAAACGTGCACAAGATAGTGATTCTTATCCGTAGAGGGTGAAATGGGGGCAAAAAGGGATAAACGTGGTACATATCAAACGACTACAGCTAGACACACGAAACACATATGTACAGTCCTCCAATTAAGTAGATATTTAATATAAAAGTATTTTTTCCAAATTCGTACTTATAAGAGGTAAAATGGGAATAGAGGAATAAAAATGGTACCAACCCAACAGTTGCACCTAAAAGACAAAAAAATCGGCCTCGTCGAGACAAAAACATTGATCACTTTAAAATCCGTTTATAAATGCAGAAGTTATATAGAAAAATGTAAAAGCGCGACCCCTACGTTCGGCATAAAAAAATAAAAAAAATTTTTTTTGAAACTACCTTTCAATAATACTTCATATTCGAAGGTGTACGGCGAACTTTTTTTTTCACTTGTAACCTGGTACGCTCTAGTGTACATCCCTCTACGTCCAAAATAAAAACATTTTTCCAAATTCGTACTATTTTACTATTAGGACATAGTTGGTTGAATCATGAAGTTAGGTTATATTTCACTGTGTACGTGAGATAATGGATTTTCGAAATTTGTACATTTGGAATTAAATTAAGATAGAAATAGAACCGACTGTAACACACACTATCTACCAATATTTATTATAGCTAAGTTTTTGGAGGATTGCTGTCTTATATCATTGCCTTATATTTATTTATAAAATTATTTTTTCAATATTTTTATTAGTTTTGGTTTGGCTATATTAAAAAAATACATTTTCCTTTAATTTTACTTCACTTCTACGAAAATCGACAGCACTGTGGAATGCCATCCATGGTTGAGGTGATATAAAGATCGACCCGGACGAACGTGTTGACTTGTTGGTAATGAAATTCGGTTAAAAAAGGATAAGAAAGGTACCATTCAAACGGATATGCAGTTCGGTGGGTACAAATCCAAGTGATTTTTCGAAATTCGTAATTTTTAAGATAAATGGGGAAAAGAGGGAAACAAATGGTACTAACAACATGGCTGAAACTTTAAATTCGTTGTGGCTATTCGTTGTGTGGCCTTGAAGACGTGAAACAGTAAACGAATTTTCAAAATTGATAATTTTAAGTGGGAATCGGAACAAGAAAGGTTTCACGAATCTAGCTGACGGATGGACAGGGTTTCCTAAGAAATTGTACAGACCTAGTGACCTATATATTAGGGTGGCTTCTTTTGTGAGGAAGGAAAAAATGTTGTTGATGTTCCCGACAAAAATAAAAGATGGGTTTGTTTTATGCGTTCTCCCAAAATATTTTGCTTTTATCATTGTCCGTTCGTGAGCTGGACGCTTTCAAAATAACCTCTATAAATCAGGTTTTTCTTGGATAAAATTCACGATGAAAATGGTATTGAGCTAAAAACCGCTACAAATAAAAATCCGACGCGAGCCTTATTAAAGCATATTAAAAACTTGCTCATATTGAGCCAGTATAAAGGACAGATTTATACTATTTTTGTGCAATTTTTGATGCATTTTTTATAAAAACAGCATTAACTTCCACATTTTTAGTTCGATTTATGTTTTTAGGGGCTCGTTGGAGAGATATTGATAACCAATTGCAATTTTTAGAATTTGCTAACCCATTAAGGGCCGCAAATTTTGTTCTTACTGTTAATACTCAGTGGGTTAAATGTGAAGTAAAAATTTAAATATGGGGTTACATTCTAGTCTTATATAAAGCTAATTTTTGGAAAGAAATTCAACCATTTCGAATTTTCTCCCTTAAAAAATAAAACATGAATAATCTACATAAACTTTATAAAGGGGAAAATTTGAAATGGTTGTTAATGCTAAATTAACATAGATAGACACATGAAGTTAAAAGTATATTTAGCAGATTTTCTTCTCTTTCATTTAATACCCAAATCGACATTGTATGATACGCAAAAGTGCGAAACTAAATTATTGAAACATTTACATCCTTTGGAAATTAAAAGTCCCGTAAAAAAGACAAAAGACCACGAAATAAAAAACTGAGTATGAGTTTTCCTATTAGTTACCTATAGTAACCTATGACCTATATAATCTTGTTCTTGGGAGGGAAATCATGACGCACGGTTTTATTGTAACATCTTATGTGAAGTTTTCCTCCCAACTTATTCATTGAAAGACTAAAATTTCATATGTTAATTTTCAAAAATTAGCTTTTTGTAAGACTAGAATGTGTTTACGATGCAACTAACCCCATATTTCAGTTTTTACATCACATTTAACCCACTGGGAACAAACAGTAAGAAAAAAATTGTCGGCCTTAATGGGTTAGGAAGATCTAAAAATTGGAATTGGTCATCAATACCTCTTCAACGATCCAACAAAAACACAAATCTAACTAAAAATATGGAAGTTATTGCGGTTTTTATAAAAAATATAACACAAATTGCACAAAAATGTTAAAATTCTACTCCCTATTCTTGATTAAAATGCATGTTTTTCATATGGTTTGATAAGGCTCCGACCAGATTTTAATTTCTAGCAGGTTTTTTCTAAATACCATTCTCACCGTGAATTTTATTCAAGAAAACCCTGATTTATAGATGTTATTTTGAACGCTCACGAAATCACAATGATAAAAGCGAAATATTTTGGGAGAACACATAATCTAATCTTTCATTTTAGTCGGGACAATCCACTACTTTTATTTTGAAGCCACTCTAAAATATATATGAGTCTATATTGTTATATAATTTTAACATTCCCAGGATTGAAGCCACCTCAGTACCTCTATTTCAACAAAGAAAATTATGAAAATTGCCAAAATTTCCATCATTTTTCCTGCAAACTCTTTTAACAACATCAAATTTCAGTTTTTTAAATTTCTTTTCAATTTTGCAATTGTAATTTTTTTGATGGAGTGTAAATACAACTCGCCCTAATGTCCCTAATGTAAGCATGTAAATGAACAACATTGATTTAGCAAATCACCGTCATGACTTCTTTTCGTAGACATCGTCATCATCTAGCGCAACTTCATTAGATCTCTAAACGTCGATTTACGTCGGTTTGTAAATTTCATTTACCCGCCTACACCCCCTCCATTCAACCAATCTGCCTTCCTCCATCTAGCAATTAATTACGTCGCCCCTTTGTATTGCCAACGTACTACAAATCCACACAACGCCATTAGCATTCCATGTTCTACGAGGCCAGAACGTGTGCTACGAAATGAGCATCAGTTAACAGGGATGATTGTGGAAGACAGTTAATATATTTAGTTGTGCCATTCTATTGACTTTAGGATGGGGTGGCAGGGAAGTTTAATGTTCTAGAAGCATGTTGTTAAATCTTATGGCAAATGCCAGCCAAACAATTCGAGTGTAATTCTCTGGGCGGGTAATTGTTAATTTCATAAAGTCAATTAAGTGGAAAAAATTCAAGTTCATAAATTAATTTTCAAAAGCTTTGAATATTTGACTGGCACTAAATCAGGGAGTATCAGTAGATAGTTTCAGTGGTGAAAGGGATTGGCTGATTTACTATGGAATAGAGGAATATTTACAATTTCTTTACTGAAATTTAAATATGTATTTATTTTTGATAAATATCACGTGCACAATAGTGACTGCTGCCAAAACCAAACCAAAACAATTGAATATCTTGACAATCCTGCTGGCAATCCTGGAAGCAAGTCCTACTTTTTTGCTTGCATTTAAATGGTGTAAGCACAAAAGTAGGCCGGTATTCACTGAATATATAGATATTTCGAAAGCGTTTTGCGACTATGTAAAGGCTAGCGAACCTTTGCATAATAGTTCTTCTTTTAATTTTTCTTCATTACATATTTCTACTTTGACAAATTCATTGATATCAGCTATAAATTCTGCATTATATTATTGGAAGAGAAAAATAAATTTGCACGATATACACCAGAGATGTTTTATATTACTGACGTTCTCGTAGAGAAGAGACTGAACTACAAAATTGACACAGTTAAATGCTCTCAAATATATCCTTACATTATAAATAAACACGGAAGATATAAAATCTAGTTGGTAATGAACTTTCATACAGGACTGCCACAGTTTTCTCTATTTTAAATTTAAATGTAAATATGTATCAATGTTTTTATACCCTACACCACTTTGTGGACTAGGGTATTATAAGTTAGTTTTCCGCCAAATGTTTGTAAGACCCAGAAATAATTGAGCTAGACCCACCTTTAAGTATACGGCTCGGCTTAGAATCACCAGCTGAATCGATTTAACGATGTCTGTCTGTACGTCTGCTGTCCATCTAAGCTTGTTCGCACTCTATAGGTCGCAATTGTGGCCCGATTGGCATGAAATTTGGCAGAAGTAACTGTTCTTGGCTAAGGATTGGTATTGAATTTGGAGGAAATCGGTATCCCTATAATTTGTACTATTACTGCTTTAAAATGCACTTTTTACATCGGATCTTGATCAAATTTTCCCCACAATGTTACATTTAGACTAGAAACACCTTCTTTGAAAGCCAGCTATATAGGTCAATGTTTTGGTATAGCCCCCATACAAATGGGCCCCCAGTTTACACTAGTATCGCTCTAGAACCCACATCTTACATTGGATTTTGATAACATTTTGCAGATCATGTTATATTTCAATAAAGAATATCTACATTGAATGTGATCTATAAGCGTCCACTTTTTAATGTAGCGCCCTTACAAATGGGCCCCACTTTTAATACCCTACACCACTTCGTGGACTAGGGTATTATAAGTTAGTTTCGCGCCAAATGTTTGTAACACCAGGAAATAATCGAGCTAGACCCACCTTTAAGTATACGGATCGGCTTAGAATCACCAGCTGAGTTGATTTAACGATGTCTGTCTGTCCGTCCGTCCGTCTGCTGTCCATCTAAGCTTGTTCGCACTCTACAGGTCGCAATTGTTGTCCGATTATGATGAAACTTGGCAGAAGTTATTTTTTCTGGCCAAGGGCCATCGGTATTGAATTTGGAGGAAATCGGTTCAGATTTAGATATAGCCTCATACAAATGTCGCTCCCGATTTGACATTTTCCGCTCTAGAAACCCCATCTTGTACCCGATTTTCTTTAAATTTGGCAGAACATCTTATAATTAAACTAGACATACCTGTGGCGAAAGCGGGTTAGATCTGTTCTGATTTAGATATAGCCCCCGTACAAATGTCGCTCCCGATTTCACTTTTTCCGCTTCGGAAACCACATATTCTAACCGATTTTCTTTTAATTTGGCACAACATTTGGGGGTATACTAACTTTGTCATTCCGTTTGTAACACCTTGAAATATCGACCTGAGACCCTATAAAGTATATATATTCTTGATCGTCATAAAATTCTAGGGCGACCTAGCCATAAATGGGAAAGGAGGGATAAAAATGGCCAAACGGCTGAACCTAGAATAATGTAGTTCGGTGTGTATCTACTTGCGTAGACACGTAAAATAAACGGATTTTTCGAAAATTTTACTTTTTGGGGTTAAAAAGAAAAAAGAGGATAAAAATAGTACCAACCAAATGACCGCAGCTAGAAACATGAAATTCGGAGTATAGATTCCCCTGACTGCGTAGACACGAAAAATACAAGTTTTTTCCAAAGTCGTACTTTTAAGGGATAAAATGAGTACAGAGGGATAAAAATAGTACCAACTAAACGACTACAGCTAGAATGATGAAATTCGGTGTGTACATCCCTCTATTAGTAAAATTAAGAGATTTTAGAAAGTCGTACTCTTAAGTGGGTAAAATAGGAAAATGGGGATAAAAATGGTACCAACCAAGTGGCCGAAGCTAGAATCATGGAATTCGGTGTATACATTCCTCTGACTGCATAGATACGCAAAATAAAAAGATTTTTCCAAATTCGTACTATTTATTTTCGTCCATCCTATTTTAATTCCAAAAGTACAAATTTTGAAAATACATTGTCCGTCTGTCTGTCGCAATTATTGTCCGATCCTGAAGAAAATTGGCAAAATTAAATTTTGCGGCCCAAGGACGGACGCTATTTAATTTGAAGCAAATCGGTTTAGATTTAGATATAGCCACCATACAAATTTCGTTCCAGATTTGACATTTTGCGCTTTCCAAACCATATATTTTTGCAAATTTTCTTTCCTCCTGATTTGACTGTTTCTGCTCTAGAAAACACACATTTTAACCGATTTTGTTCAAATTTGGTACAACTATTTATATTACACCTAAAATCATCTGTGGTGAAAGTGTGTTAGTTCGGTTCAGATGTATATATAGCTGCCATACAAATTTCGCTCCCGATTTGACTTTTTCTGCTCTAGAAACCACATAATTCCATCGATTTTGTTCATATTTGACACAATGTATTATTTTGCTACATCTATGGTGAAAGTTTGTTACATCGGTTCAGATTTAGATATAGCCACCATAAAAATTTCGTTCCAGACTTTACGTTTCATCAAATTTGGCACAACACCTTATATTTGAACTAGAAACATCTGTAGTGAAAATGAGTCAAATCGGTTCAGATTTATATATAGGTTTCATACAAATGTCGCCTTAGAAAACACATATTTTAGAAGATTTTGATTAAAAGAAGTTATATTTCAGCTGGAAACATACATTGTGGAAGAGGATATCATCGGTTCAAGATATAGGACACTTTCCAAAATCCTCACCTAATTTAATTACAATGGCGCATAAAGTGAAGGGTATCATATGTGCAAAATTACAACATTGTTTCTTTATTTGTCGACTCTATGCCTTAAAAAATGGATTTGGGACCAGTGTGCAGCCTAAAAGTACGAATTTCGAAAAATTCTATCATTTTACGTATCTACGCAATCATAGGAATGTATACACCGAATTTCAGTATTCTAGGTGCAGCCGTTTGGTTGGTACCATTTTTATCCCTCTCTTCCCATTTCCACCTTAAAAATACAAAGTTGGAAAAAATACTTTTATATTATGTATCTACTCAAATGGAGAAATGTACACACCGACTTTCGCGTTGTTGTACCATTTACCATTTATATCCCTTTTTGTCCCATTCACCCCATATAAATAAGAATCAAGTTTATGCTATAAGTGGAATGCGCATACCAAATATCATGCAAATATAAGCAGACATATTCAAAAAACATGATGATGAAATACTCTAAATGTTAGGGGTTATTAGGGGTAATACCAGTCGTTGTGGGGGACAACATTTTCCATTTGGACCGATTTCGGCCAGTTGCAATCCCAACCGAACTACAACTCATTTCGATTAGATGCGTGATTTCAACTGACTGACATGCGAACATGGCTACGATCATGAATATATACTGCAGGTGGAGGGTATAAAAAGAATCAAAACTTCTCTAAATATTCATTGTTTTCTTCTATTAGAAAATAAAAAAAAAATATTATTTTATCTGATTTGTAAAGGGTTATTTATTAAAAAAAAATAAAAAATTATAAATTATACAAAAAAATATTTTAAGTCTATAACTAGTGCCATAATTTTTATTTTTTATATCCTCCACCTCCAGGATGGGGGTATATTCACTTTGTCATTCCGTTTGTAACACCTTGAAATATTCATCGGAGACCCCATATATATAGTATATATATTCTTAGTCGTGGTAAAATTCTAAGATGATATAGCCATGTCCGTCTGTCTGTTGAAAGCACGATAGCGGCGAAACGAACGAAATGAGCTAAGGAGGTTCAAATTTTTCCTAAATGTGTCTTATGGTTGTAGATCGGTTGGGATTGAAAGTGGACGAAATCGGCCCAGAGGGAAAAATTTTTCACTCACAAGGACTGAAAATACCCCTAATATTTAGAGTATTTCAGCATGTTTTTTTAACATAATAGCTTGTATTTACTTGATATTTGCAATTCGCATTCCCTTTATAATGATTAGCATGATTATATATAGAGTGATTTTTTTGTAGGGGGCTAAATGGGACGAAAAGGGATAAAAATGGTACCTATCAAACGACAACAGATAGAAACACGAAATTTGGCGTGTACATTCCTCTAATAGAGTAGATACATAATATAAAAGTATTTTTTCTAAATTCGTACTTTTAAGGGGTTAAATGGGGATAGAGGGATAAAAATAGTACCAACCTAACGGCTGTACCTAGAATAATGAAAGTCGATATATACATTCCTCTGATTGCGTAGACATGTAAAATTAAACGTTTTTTCAAAATTCGTACTTTCAAGGGATACAATGGTTACAGGGGATAAAAATAGTACCAACTAAACGAATACAGCTAGAATGATGAAATTCAGTGTGTAGATCCCTCTAATTGTGTAGATACGTAAAATAAAGAGATTTTAGATAGTCGTACTCTTGAGGGGGCAAAATTGGAAAAAGGGGATAAAAATGGTACCAACAAAATGGCCGCTGATAGAATCATGTAATTCGGTGTATACATTCCTCTGAGAGCATAGCCACGTAATTTTTTTTCCAAATTCGTACTTTATTTTGTTGCTTTTACGACAAAAAATGGTAGAATCATGAAGTTGTCTTATACTGCGTACGTGAGAGATAGGGTATTTTCAAAATTTATACTTTTGAAATTAAAATAGGATGGAAATAGAACCAACCAAACGACTGTAGCTGAAAATACACTCTCTATCCCCCAATATTTAGGGTATTTATGATTGCTCCCTTATATTTTTCTTTATGAATTGAAGTATTATATCCATTATATATATAGTATACAAATATTGGTAGCCTTGGCTTATTAATTAAATTTCTTATTTTCATACAGTTAAAATTTGTTGCGGACATTCTTCTTGTAGCTTGGAAGCACCACAAAGAAAATAAAAGTTTTAGCGTGCGAAATGGGACAAAAAGGGATACAATATAGTACCAATGATACGACAACAGCTAGAATCATGAAATTCGGTGTGTACATCCCTCTAATTGCATAAGCACGTAAAATAGAGGGATTTTTCGAAATTCGTACTTTTAAGGGATATAATTAAAAAGAGGGATAAAAATGGGACCTACCAAACCGCTGAAGTTCAAATCATGAAATTCGGTGTATACATTCTGACTATGAAGACTCGAAAAAGGTTTTTTTTTCGAAATTTGTACATTTGGGCGGAGAATGGGGCGAATGGGGATAACTTTAAAATTTATACTTTTCTTATCACTTTGTCTGTATCTGAAAATGCTTCTTTCTAATGGCGACTGACAATCGCCTAATATTTAGGCATGTTCACTTTCACAATTTCAGCATTTTATTTATATATAGTAGTCGATTTTAAACAGTGCGCATAAGTATACATTATAGTTTGAAATAGTAAACAAATATAGTAATGGTACTGTGCTTCTATGTAAAGTCCACATGCTGTAATCCTGTGGAATGCACTCCGTGGTGGATGGTATATAAGATTCGGCCCGGCCGAACTTAACGCCTTCTTACTTGTTCTATTTGTAGCCTTCACCACTTCATGGATTAGTTTTCCGCCAAATGTTTGTAAAACCAAGAAATATTGGAGCTAGACCCACCTTAAAGTATAACGATCGGCTTAGATCACCAGCTGAATCGATTTATCAAAATCTGTTAGTTCGTCTGCTGGCCATCTAAGCACTAGCTAACATAAAAGTGGACAACATGGGCCCATGTTTTGATATAGCCTCCATAAAAATGTACCTCCGATTTACACTATTATTGCACCATGCACATTTTACATCGGATCTAGATAAAATTCCACACACCATGCTACATTAATCTTACTTTGAAAGCCAGCTCTATAGGTCCATGCAAATGGGCCCCGAGTTTACACTATCTTCGTTAATTTTCGATGGGATTTGTAATCAGTAAGTCATCAATATGAGAATCACTCTTAATATCTTCGCTATTGCCCAATAATTTGTAAAATTTCCTCATCACTCATATTGTTTTCAAATCTTCTTAAACCTGACATGTGTGTGAATCCATTTGAAAGAGTTTAATTGAAAAGTTCATTAAGAATAATACCAAATACATATATGTGACATCTCTGCTAAATCCAAACTGAATAGACTCAGCCGTCTTCATCAGTGGCAAAATAAGACCATAAATGAATAAGTAAAAGTCCTTCCTTCTTGTCCAAAGAACTCCACCTCCTCCCTATCCACTGTACTACCAACTTCTTATTTAAGTACATATTTACAATATTATATCGATTAAAATTTTATTTCTTCTAAATTAAACCCAATTTCTATGCTGTCACTTGTGATTTCTCTTCGTTCAATTCACTGCCACACATTCGATTAAACCACAACAATTTCCTTTCATTTCATAACTGACCAATTTGTGTGATTTTGACATTTTCCTTCATTACCAAAAATAAATAAATATTGAACATAATTTGCAATGATTGTTAACACGATGTTTATTACTTTTTGAAAAGAGGTTCGCCACACCCTCCCTCCTCCAGGATATACATTTACAATTTGATGTGATGTGTAATTAGAAAAGCAAAACGGAAACCAGGACACACGTTAGCATCCAGAGGACCATTCGAGATGAGGTGACGTTGAATACGTACATAAATTCATAAATCTAACCTAACAAATTTCAATGTCATTGTTAAGTGTATTAAACCACACACACACGCACACGCAATTTTGTTGTGTGTCATTTGTGAAATGTCTTTAGAAATATTGTTAGCCGGAATTGCTTAAAGGTCAGACCGACACTTACATAATTCAACGTAGTAAGGATACTCAGAAGGCTAATTTTCTTATGAAATCTTCTCCCCACTGGGAGTGTAGTTGTCCGAAAAGCAATTTACTAAAAATGCGAGGGTAGATGGTTAAACAAAATTATTCTCTTCTTAATTTATTACAGATGTGAGCGTGGTTCGGAAATTAATTTTCTTTAAAGGTATCTTCGGAGTTTACTCATCAAATTTCTTAAAAAATAAGAAATAGGATAAATGTTGGCTCTTAAGTCAAAAATTGTCTAAAGTACCTTTAAAATACTCAAATATTTTTATACCCTACACCACAGGGTATGTGGTGTCTTTGTGCATTTGTTTGTAACACCCAAAAGGAGGGGAGATAAACCCATCGTTTATTATACCGATCGACATAGAATCACTTTTTGAATCGATTTAATCATGTCCGTCTGTCTGTCCATCTATTCTTGTAATCACGATAAAGGTCGCAATTATTGGCCGATTCTAACGAAACATGACACAAACGATTTTTGCAAGCCGAAGACGGACTCTATTTAATTTGAAGCAAATCGGTTCCGATTTAGATATAGCTCACATACAAATGTTGCTTCCGATTTGACTTTTTCTGCAAATCGGTTCCGATTTAGATATAGCTCACATACAAATGTTGCTTCCGATTTGACTTTTTCTGCTCTAGAAGCCACATAATTGAAGTGATTTTGATAAAATTTTGCACAACGCCTTATATCTAAGTTAGACATATCTGTGGTGAAAATGGGTGAAATCACTTCAGATTTGGATATAACCACCATACAAATTTCGCTCACTTGTTGAAATGTTCCGGTCTAGAAACCATAAATTTAAACAAATTTCGTTCGAATTTGGCTTAACACCTTATATTTCAACTACACCATTTCCAAGTGTAATTCAGAAAAGACCAATTGTAATTCAGAATTTCCATTTGAAATTCAGAACACATCAGTTGATATTCAGAAATTCCTATTGAAATTCAGAACTCTCCAATTGATATTCAGAACTTGTTATTTGAAATTCAGAACTCATCAAATGAATTTCAGAATATTTCATATTAAATTCAGAACTTTTCATTTGAAATTCAGAAGTTATTAATTGAAATTCAAAAATTATATTCTATGTGTGGATGACTTGTTTTCTGAATCCACAGCTTCGCTTTTAAGATTAGCGCCACATTGTATCCAACTAAACCTAATAGAAATAATTTGGGGTAATACATTTGGCTTACATTTACGGTGGTAACACCCCCAAATATAGGAGAGCAAATACTGTAATATTTGTAATCTGTTATAGATGAAGCTAAGGTCATACTATACAACATTCATAGACTTTTCTGAAATTCATTTGATGAGTTCTGAACTTCAAATAACAAGATCTGATGATCAATTGATGAGTTCTGAATTTCAAATGGAATTTCTTAATATCAAGTGACGAGTTCTGAATTCCAAATGGAATATGTGAATATCAATTGGCGAGTTCTGAATTTCAAATGGAATTACTGATTTTCAACTGACGA
>OX377621.1:144118758-144149550 GCA_947397865.1 Polietes domitor | reverse complement strand
ACCATATTTTATCCATTTATGTCACATTTCGCCAGCTAAAACTTTTTTTGTGTTGCTTCCAAGCTACAAGAGGAATGTCCGCAACAAATTTTAACTGTATGAAAATAAGAAATTTAATTAATAAGCCAAGGCTACCAATTTTTGTATACTATATATATAATGGATAAAATACTTCAATTCATAAAGAAAAATATAAGGGAGCAATCATAAATACCCTAAATATTGGGGGATAGAGAGTGTATTCAGCTACAGTCGTTTGGTTGGTTCTATTTCCATCCTATTTTAATTTCAAAAGTATAAATTTTGATAATACCCTATCTCTCACGTACGCAGTATAAGACAACTTCATGAATCTACCATTTTTCTCGTAAAAGCAACAAAATAAAGTACGAATTTGGAAAAAAATATTTTACGTGGCTATGCAGTCAGAGGAATGTATACACCGAATTACATGATTCTATCAGCGGCCATTTTGTTGGTACCATTTTTATCCCCTTTTTCCAATTTTGCCCCCTCAAGAGTACGACTATCTAAAATCTCTTTATTTTACGTATCTACACAATTAGAGGGATCTACACACTGAATTTCATCATTCTAGCTGTATTCGTTTAGTTGGTACTATTTTTATCCCCTGTAACCATTGTATCCCTTGAAAGTACGAATTTTGAAAAAACGTTTAATTTTACATGTCTACGCAATCAGAGGAATGTATATATCGACTTTCATTATTCTAGGTACAGCCGTTAGGTTGGTACTATTTTTATCCCTCTATCCCCATTTAACCCCTTAAAAGTACGAATTTAGAAAAAATACTTTTATATTATGTATCTACTCTATTAGAGGAATGTACACGCCAAATTTCGTGTTTCTATCTGTTGTCGTTTGATAGGTACCATTTTTATCCCTTTTCGTCCCATTTAGCCCCCTACAAAAAAATCACTCTATATATAATCATGCTAATCATTATAAAGGGAATGCGAATTGCAAATATCAAGTAAATACAAGCTATTATGTTAAAAAAACATGCTGAAATACTCTAAATATTAGGGGTATTTTCAGTCCTTGTGAGTGAAAAATTTTTCCCTCTGGGCCGATTTCGTCCACTTTCAATCCCAACCGATCTACAACCATAAGACACATTTAGGAAAAATTTGAACCTCCTTAGCTCATTTCGTTCGTTTCGCCGCTATCGTGCTTTCAACAGACAGACGGACATGGCTATATCATCTTAGAATTTTACCACGACTAAGAATATATATACTATATATATGGGGTCTCCGATGAATATTTCAAGGTGTTACAAACGGAATGACAAAGTGAATATACCCCCATCCTGGAGGTGGAGGATATAAAAAATAAAAATTATGGCACTAGTTATAGACTTAAAATATTTTTTTGTATAATTTATAATTTTTTATTTTTTTTTAATAAATAACCCTTTACAAATCAGATAAAATAATATTTTTTTTTTATTTTCTAATAGAAGAAAACAATGAATATTTAGAGAAGTTTTGATTCTTTTTATACCCTCCACCTGCAGTATATATTCATGATCGTAGCCATGTTCGCATGTCAGTCAGTTGAAATCACGCATCTAATCGAAATGAGTTGTAGTTCGGTTGGGATTGCAACTGGCCGAAATCGGTCCAAATGGAAAATGTTGTCCCCACAACGACTGGTATTACCCCTAATAACCCCTAACATTTAGAGTATTTCATCATCATGTTTTTTGAATATGTCTGCTTATATTTGCATGATATTTGGTATGCGCATTCCACTTATAGCATAAACTTGATTCTTATTTATATGGGGTGAATGGGACAAAAAGGGATATAAATGGTAAATGGTACAACAACGCGAAAGTCGGTGTGTACATTTCTCATTTGAGTAGATACATAATATAAAAGTATTTTTTCCAACTTTGTATTTTTAAGGTGGAAATGGGAAGAGAGGGATAAAAATGGTACCAACCAAACGGCTGCACCTAGAATACTGAAATTCGGTGTATACATTCCTATGATTGCGTAGATACGTAAAATGATAGAATTTTTCGAAATTCGTACTTTTAGGCTGCACACTGGTCCCAAATCCATTTTTTAAGGCATAGAGTCGACAAATAAAGAAACAATGTTGTAATTTTGCACATATGATACCCTTCACTTTATGCGCCATTGTAATTAAATTAGGTGAGGATTTTGGAAAGTGTCCTATATCTTGAACCGATGATATCCTCTTCCACAATGTATGTTTCCAGCTGAAATATAACTTCTTTTAATCAAAATCTTCTAAAATATGTGTTTTCTAAGGCGACATTTGTATGAAACCTATATATAAATCTGAACCGATTTGACTCATTTTCACTACAGATGTTTCTAGTTCAAATATAAGGTGTTGTGCCAAATTTGATGAAACGTAAAGTCTGGAACGAAATTTTTATGGTGGCTATATCTAAATCTGAACCGATGTAACAAACTTTCACCATAGATGTAGCAAAATAATACATTGTGTCAAATATGAACAAAATCGATGGAATTATGTGGTTTCTAGAGCAGAAAAAGTCAAATCGGGAGCGAAATTTGTATGGCAGCTATATATACATCTGAACCGAACTAACACACTTTCACCACAGATGATTTTAGGTGTAATATAAATAGTTGTACCAAATTTGAACAAAATCGGTTAAAATGTGTGTTTTCTAGAGCAGAAACAGTCAAATCAGGAGGAAAGAAAATTTGCAAAAATATATGGTTTGGAAAGCGCAAAATGTCAAATCTGGAACGAAATTTGTATGGTGGCTATATCTAAATCTAAACCGATTTGCTTCAAATTAAATAGCGTCCGTCCTTGGGCCGCAAAATTTAATTTTGCCAATTTTCTTCAGGATCGGACAATAATTGCGACAGACAGACGGACAATGTATTTTCAAAATTTGTACTTTTGGAATTAAAATAGGATGGACGAAAATAAATAGTACGAATTTGGAAAAATCTTTTTATTTTGCGTATCTATGCAGTCAGAGGAATGTATACACCGAATTCCATGATTCTAGCTTCGGCCACTTGGTTGGTACCATTTTTATCCCCATTTTCCTATTTTACCCACTTAAGAGTACGACTTTCTAAAATCTCTTAATTTTACTAATAGAGGGATGTACACACCGAATTTCATCATTCTAGCTGTAGTCGTTTAGTTGGTACTATTTTTATCCCTCTGTACTCATTTTATCCCTTAAAAGTACGACTTTGGAAAAAACTTGTATTTTTCGTGTCTACGCAGTCAGGGGAATCTATACTCCGAATTTCATGTTTCTAGCTGCGGTCATTTGGTTGGTACTATTTTTATCCTCTTTTTTCTTTTTAACCCCAAAAAGTAAAATTTTCGAAAAATCCGTTTATTTTACGTGTCTACGCAAGTAGATACACACCGAACTTCATTATTCTAGGTTCAGCCGTTTGGCCATTTTTATCCCTCCTTTCCCATTTATGGCTAGGTCGCCCTAGAATTTTATGACGATCAAGAATATATATACTTTATAGGGTCTCAGGTCGATATTTCAAGGTGTTACAAACGGAATGACAAAGTTAGTATACCCCCAAATGTTGTGCCAAATTAAAAGAAAATCGGTTAGAATATGTGGTTTCCGAAGCGGAAAAAGTGAAATCGGGAGCGACATTTGTACGGGGGCTATATCTAAATCAGAACAGATCTAACCCGCTTTCGCCACAGGTATGTCTAGTTTAATTATAAGATGTTCTGCCAAATTTAAAGAAAATCGGGTACAAGATGGGGTTTCTAGAGCGGAAAATGTCAAATCGGGAGCGACATTTGTATGAGGCTATATCTAAATCTGAACCGATTTCCTCCAAATTCAATACCGATGGCCCTTGGCCAGAAAAAATAACTTCTGCCAAGTTTCATCATAATCGGACAACAATTGCGACCTGTAGAGTGCGAACAAGCTTAGATGGACAGCAGACGGACGGACGGACAGACAGACATCGTTAAATCAACTCAGCTGGTGATTCTAAGCCGATCCGTATACTTAAAGGTGGGTCTAGCTCGATTATTTCCTGGTGTTACAAACATTTGGCGCGAAACTAACTTATAATACCCTAGTCCACGAAGTGGTGTAGGGTATTAAAAGTGGGGCCCATTTGTAAGGGCGCTACATTAAAAAGTGGACGCTTATAGATCACATTCAATGTAGATATTCTTTATTGAAATATAACATGATCTGCAAAATGTTATCAAAATCCAATGTAAGATGTGGGTTCTAGAGCGATACTAGTGTAAACTGGGGGCCCATTTGTATGGGGGCTATACCAAAACATTGACCTATATAGCTGGCTTTCAAAGAAGGTGTTTCTAGTCTAAATGTAACATTGTGGGGAAAATTTGATCAAGATCCGATGTAAAAAGTGCATTTTAAAGCAGTAATAGTACAAATTATAGGGATACCGATTTCCTCCAAATTCAATACCAATCCTTAGCCAAGAACAGTTACTTCTGCCAAATTTCATGCCAATCGGGCCACAATTGCGACCTATAGAGTGCGAACAAGCTTAGATGGACAGCAGACGTACAGACAGACATCGTTAAAGCGATTCAGCTGGTGATTCTAAGCCGAGCCGTATACTTAAAGGTGGGTCTAGCTCAATTATTTCTGGGTCTTACAAACATTTGGCGGAAAACTAACTTATAATACCCTAGTCCACAAAGTGGTGTAGGGTATAAAAACATTGATACATATTTACATTTAAATTTAAAATAGAGAAAACTGTGGCAGTCCTGTATGAAAGTTCATTACCAACTAGATTTTATATCTTCCGTGTTTATTTATAATGTAAGGATATATTTGAGAGCATTTAACTGTGTCAATTTTGTAGTTCAGTCTCTTCTCTACGAGAACGTCAGTAATATAAAACATCTCTGGTGTATATCGTGCAAATTTATTTTTCTCTTCCAATAATATAATGCAGAATTTATAGCTGATATCAATGACTTTGTCAAAGTAGAAATATGTAATGAAGAAAAATTAAAAGAAGAACTATTATGCAAAGGTTCGCTAGCCTTTACATAGTCGCAAAACGCTTTCGAAATATCTATATATTCAGTGAATACCGGCCTACTTTTGTGCTTACACCATTTAAATGCAAGCAAAAAAGTAGGACTTGCTTCCAGGATTGCCAGCAGGATTGTCAAGATATTCAATTGTTTTGGTTTGGTTTTGGCAGCAGTCACTATTGTGCACGTGATATTTATCAAAAATAAATACATATTTAAATTTCAGTAAAGAAATTGTAAATATTCCTCTATTCCATAGTAAATCAGCCAATCCCTTTCACCACTGAAACTATCTACTGATACTCCCTGATTTAGTGCCAGTCAAATATTCAAAGCTTTTGAAAATTAATTTATGAACTTGAATTTTTTCCACTTAATTGACTTTATGAAATTAACAATTACCCGCCCAGAGAATTACACTCGAATTGTTTGGCTGGCATTTGCCATAAGATTTAACAACATGCTTCTAGAACATTAAACTTCCCTGCCACCCCATCCTAAAGTCAATAGAATGGCACAACTAAATATATTAACTGTCTTCCACAATCATCCCTGTTAACTGATGCTCATTTCGTAGCACACGTTCTGGCCTCGTAGAACATGGAATGCTAATGGCGTTGTGTGGATTTGTAGTACGTTGGCAATACAAAGGGGCGACGTAATTAATTGCTAGATGGAGGAAGGCAGATTGGTTGAATGGAGGGGGTGTAGGCGGGTAAATGAAATTTACAAACCGACGTAAATCGACGTTTAGAGATCTAATGAAGTTGCGCTAGATGATGACGATGTCTACGAAAAGAAGTCATGACGGTGATTTGCTAAATCAATGTTGTTCATTTACATGCTTACATTAGGGACATTAGGGCGAGTTGTATTTACACTCCATCAAAAAAATTACAATTGCAAAATTGAAAAGAAATTTAAAAAACTGAAATTTGATGTTGTTAAAAGAGTTTGCAGGAAAAATGATGGAAATTTTGGCAATTTTCATAATTTTCTTTGTTGAAATAGAGGTACTGAGGTGGCTTCAATCCTGGGAATGTTAAAATTATATAACAATATAGACTCATATATATTTTAGAGTGGCTTCAAAATAAAAGTAGTGGATTGTCCCGACTAAAATGAAAGATTAGATTATGTGTTCTCCCAAAATATTTCGCTTTTATCATTGTGATTTCGTGAGCGTTCAAAATAACATCTATAAATCAGGGTTTTCTTGAATAAAATTCACGGTGAGAATGGTATTTAGAAAAAACCTGCTAGAAATTAAAATCTGGTCGGAGCCTTATCAAACCATATGAAAAACATGCATTTTAATCAAGAATAGGGAGTAGAATTTTAACATTTTTGTGCAATTTGTGTTATATTTTTTATAAAAACCGCAATAACTTCCATATTTTTAGTTAGATTTGTGTTTTTGTTGGATCGTTGAAGAGGTATTGATGACCAATTCCAATTTTTAGATCTTCCTAACCCATTAAGGCCGACAATTTTTTTCTTACTGTTTGTTCCCAGTGGGTTAAATGTGATGTAAAAACTGAAATATGGGGTTAGTTGCATCGTAAACACATTCTAGTCTTACAAAAAGCTAATTTTTGAAAATTAACATATGAAATTTTAGTCTTTCAATGAATAAGTTGGGAGGAAAACTTCACATAAGATGTTACAATAAAACCGTGCGTCATGATTTCCCTCCCAAGAACAAGATTATATAGGTCATAGGTTACTATAGGTAACTAATAGGAAAACTCATACTCAGTTTTTTATTTCGTGGTCTTTTGTCTTTTTTACGGGACTTTTAATTTCCAAAGGATGTAAATGTTTCAATAATTTAGTTTCGCACTTTTGCGTATCATACAATGTCGATTTGGGTATTAAATGAAAGAGAAGAAAATCTGCTAAATATACTTTTAACTTCATGTGTCTATCTATGTTAATTTAGCATTAACAACCATTTCAAATTTTCCCCTTTATAAAGTTTATGTAGATTATTCATGTTTTATTTTTTAAGGGAGAAAATTCGAAATGGTTGAATTTCTTTCCAAAAATTAGCTTTATATAAGACTAGAATGTAACCCCATATTTAAATTTTTACTTCACATTTAACCCACTGAGTATTAACAGTAAGAACAAAATTTGCGGCCCTTAATGGGTTAGCAAATTCTAAAAATTGCAATTGGTTATCAATATCTCTCCAACGAGCCCCTAAAAACATAAATCGAACTAAAAATGTGGAAGTTAATGCTGTTTTTATAAAAAATGCATCAAAAATTGCACAAAAATAGTATAAATCTGTCCTTTATACTGGCTCAATATGAGCAAGTTTTTAATATGCTTTAATAAGGCTCGCGTCGGATTTTTATTTGTAGCGGTTTTTAGCTCAATACCATTTTCATCGTGAATTTTATCCAAGAAAAACCTGATTTATAGAGGTTATTTTGAAAGCGTCCAGCTCACGAACGGACAATGATAAAAGCAAAATATTTTGGGAGAACGCATAAAACAAACCCATCTTTTATTTTTGTCGGGAACATCAACAACATTTTTTCCTTCCTCACAAAAGAAGCCACCCTAATATATAGGTCACTAGGTCTGTACAATTTCTTAGGAAACCCTGTCCATCCGTCAGCTAGATTCGTGAAACCTTTCTTGTTCCGATTCCCACTTAAAATTATCAATTTTGAAAATTCGTTTACTGTTTCACGTCTTCAAGGCCACACAACGAATAGCCACAACGAATTTAAAGTTTCAGCCATGTTGTTAGTACCATTTGTTTCCCTCTTTTCCCCATTTATCTTAAAAATTACGAATTTCGAAAAATCACTTGGATTTGTACCCACCGAACTGCATATCCGTTTGAATGGTACCTTTCTTATCCTTTTTTAACCGAATTTCATTACCAACAAGTCAACACGTTCGTCCGGGTCGATCTTTATATCACCTCAACCATGGATGGCATTCCACAGTGCTGTCGATTTTCGTAGAAGTGAAGTAAAATTAAAGGAAAATGTATTTTTTTAATATAGCCAAACCAAAACTAATAAAAATATTGAAAAAATAATTTTATAAATAAATATAAGGCAAGGATATAAGACAGCAATCCTCAAAAACTTAGCTATAATAAATATTGGTAGATAGTGTGTGTTACAGTCGGTTCTATTTCTATCTTAATTTAATTCCAAGTGTACAAATTTCGAAAATCCATTATCTCACGTACACAGTGAAATATAACCTAACTTCATGATTCAACCAACTATGTCCTAATAGTAAAATAGTACGAATTTGGAAAAATGTTTTTATTTTGGACGTAGAGGGATGTACACTAGAGCGTACCAGGTTACAAGTGAAAAAAAAGTTCGCCGTACACCTTCGAATATGAAGTATTATTGAAAGGTAGTTTCAACAATTTTTTTTTTTATTTTTTTATGCCGAACGTAGGGGTCGCGCTTTTACATTTTTCTATATAACTTCTGCATTTATAAACGGATTTTAAAGTGATCAATGTTTTTGTCTCGACGAGGCCGATTTTTTTGTCTTTTAGGTGCAACTGTTGGGTTGGTACCATTTTTATTCCTCTATTCCCATTTTACCTCTTATAAGTACGAATTTGGAAAAAATACTTTTATATTAAATATCTACTTAATTAGAGGACTGTACATATGTGTTTCGTGTGTCTAGCTGTAGTCGTTTGATATGTACCACGTTTATCCCTTTTTGCCCCCATTTCACTCCCTACGAATAAGAATCGCTATCTGGTGCACGTTTTTGTTATAGGGGGAATGCGCATACCCAATATCAAATAAGTGCAAGCAGATGTATTGAAAAACATGCTTAAATACTCTAAAATATTGGGGGTTGTTATGGGTATTTTCAGTCCTTGTGAGGGAAACATTTTTCTCCTTAGACTGATTTCGCCCAGTTGCAATCCCAACCGATCTACGCATTTATGAAAAATTTGGACGTCCATGCTATTTTCAGTTAGATGCTAGCGTGCTTTCAACAGACGGACTGACGGACATGGCTAGATCTTCTAAGAATTTTATGACGATCAAAAATATTTCATGAAGTTACAAACGGAATAACAATGTTAATTGACCCCCATCCTGGATGTTGATATTTTTTGGTCGTCATGCGATAAGAAAAATGTCCGTACCAAAAATACAATTTGTATCCCTTATAACCCGCAAAAAGTACGAATTTCTGGATTATAGCGTCAGCCATGTAGTTCGTACCTTTTCTATCCTTTTTCCCTTTTACCATTTAAAAGTTCGAATTTCGACAATTTTCTTCATTTTGAGGGAACATAGCACATTTAATGATTCCACAACCACCTGTTTGATTGGTACCATTTGTATCCCCTTTAACTCAATTTTACCCCCAGAAAAGTGTGAATTTGGCAAAAATACTTTATTGGTCGCGTTCATTCGATAAGAGAAATGTACGTACCAAAAATTCTAGGCTCAGCTGTTTGTCCAATCCTTTGGTACAATTTATATCCCTTACTCGTCACAAATTTCAATATTCTAGGTCCATCCGTTTGGTCAGGAATATGATACCATTTTTATCCCTTTTAACCCCATTTTAAAATAAATTATATTTTTGAATTTTCTCAATATATTTATATCTTATATCGCCTTCCTCTCAAATACGCTCAGCAATTGTCATCGAAATTGTAAAATAGCCAAAAATAAACTCATCCTAATATACAAACGTTTACATCCGCTTGCGGATACAAGAATTCGTAGCTCAGCTCAAGCTCACATACTGAGTTTCCCTATACACGTGTGTACGTAAGGATTCGCCTGTTGTACGTAAATGTTTATATAATGTACATACATACATGTACGAAGCAGTTAACATCATTTATGTAAATGTAATCAATGATTATTACTCTCATCGTCGTCTCTGCTCGTGTGTGTATGTATGTAGATATTTCGATGAAACGTCTATTCGATTTTACAATTCCTGTTTGTGGAAAGAAGGGGGGGGGGGGCGAGGAGGTGTTAGTAGAGCAGAGTGGAATGCGGAGGATTTTAATGTTGTTAGATACAGCTTTATTAGATTTTATCACTCTCTCTCTCTCTCCCCTTCTCGTGATTGAACAATATGCAGGGCATACAAAGAGCAGCCATAATGATTACCGTACACCATAGCGTATGAGTGGTGATATGGTATATAACTCATACGGCACGTAGGACTAATGATGTACGAGTAGTCACATGTCAGTCCCATTCTTTCAAGGTAGGGTTATATTGATACATTGATTTTATCCTAATGTTTGTAACAAGATGATATTTACACAAGCACAATGATCACTAGCTAAACTATGTATATTAGAATGCATCGATGTGAAAGCAGACACTAAAAGATCTTCTCGAGTTATTTATTTATTGGAAACGATTAGAAATGGTTGGCGAAAAATTACTTCATATTGTGTTTGAGGAAATAATTGCATCGACTCTTCTATTACTACTCGATAGTGGACTAGATATCAAATCTAAGCCACTGTGTTGTAACATAGGCCAAATGTTGCGTATAAACTTCGACGTCAGTGAAGTGTTCACTCCATTCGACTAGACTAATCTGAATAAACGTTGTTTCCAAATATTGTGTAACGTTGAGATGATAGCCTGTGCGGTGAGTGAGAACCTAATTACGCTGGTAATATGGCATGTGATGAACATGGGAAATGTTCAAACGTTGTCTGTTATTCGTCAAAGAGCTGAGGCATGTCCTCAACTTTCGTACAATTGAAACATATCAATCACTCTAATCTCGTCGTAACAACACAGATTTATGTCTATACAGGTGTACGGATACGGCGGAATATTAAGCGTAGCCAACATAAGAACAAAGGATTGGGAATTTTTCAGAGTCACCATGAAATTGGCTACATTTCAGCGAATACTTTTAGCCAAAATTACAATAAAGGTTTGGGACTTTTTCAGAGTGAGTTTGAAATGTTTGTGTTAATTCAAAAACTGTGATAGATTGAAAACCTATACTGATGGCGAAAAATTCATAGTTATTCAAAAACCATCATTGCATTAATTTCAATATTATTTGAATGCATTTCCAAATATATTTTTGGTGAGGATTTTAGTAACTGAGTAGCTTATATCACTGGAATTAAATCAGCTAAAGTCTGAAATTCAATAATTGCCGAATCATTCACTGAAAATTTGATTATTTTCCATAATTTCTAATTAAAAATTTTGTACATACATATCCTTTTTAATTCATATTTAAAAAATCATTTAAATAAAGGGTCCGCCAAATAACTTTTTTTTTTTGAAAATGCTATAAAAAAACTACTGAATATTTTTTCAAATTTCTTTTTTTATTTGAAAGTACAATCCTTCCGGTTAATAATGGAAAATAATTTCATTCAAATGGCTGCCTCGGCTGGCCATGCAGTAGCCTACACGATCGGTCCAATTTTTAAGCACATTATCGATTGGGTCCGCAAAATAACTTTTTATACGCTCCACGAGAGTATTATGGCTTTGTGCATTTGTTTGTAACACCCAAAAGGAAGCGGGACAGAACCATTGTTAAGTATACCGATCGACTTAGAATCACTCTCTGAGTCGATTTAGCAATGTCCGTCTGTCTGTCTGTCCATCTATTGTTGTAATCAAACTACAGGTCGCAATTATAGTCCGATCTTAACAAAAATTGGCACAAGTATGTTTTGTGGATCAAGGACGAACGCTATTTAATATGAGGCAAATCGGTTCAGATTTAGATATAGCCCCCCTACAAATGTCGCTCCCGATTTGACATTTTCCACTCTAGAAACCACATATTGTACCCAATTTTTTAAAATTTGGCACAACATCTTATAATCCAACCAGAGACACCTATGCAGAAATTCGGTAAGATCGGTTCAGATTTAGATATAGCCCCCATACAAATGTCGCTCCCGATTTGACATTTTCCGCTCTAGAAACCACATTTTGCACCCGATTTTCTTTAAATTTGGCACAACATCTTATAATCCAACTATAAACACCTATGCAAAAATTGGGTAAGATCGGTTCAGATTTAGATATAGCCCCCAAACAAATGTAGCTCCCGATTTGACTTTTGCCGCTTTAGAAACCACATATTGTACTCGATTTTCTTTAAATTTGGCACAAAAGCTTATAATCCAAGTAAAAAACCTATGGTGAAAGTGGCTAAGATCGGTTCAGATTTAGATATAGCGCAAATACAAATGTTGCTCCCAAATGTTTAACCGATTTTGGCCAAACTATACATATTATATATGTTCACCTATTTCGTTCGAGATTTCAATATACTCTATACAAATGTCCTTTCCGATTTAAAATTTTTTGTCAAACACACACATTTACAGGATGCAAAAATCCTGTCCGTTTTCACTGAATTAAATTGTAGTCGGATAGAAAGTGGAGTGTATCGTATAGTCGGCCCCGCCCGACTTTAGCCTTTCCTTACTGGTTATTATTAAATAACTGTAATCTGTCGGAACAATGGATGGCCTCCAGCGATGCTTTTGCGAATACCGACAAACAACATTTGAAATTTGCTCCCTTAGAACATATATTTTCTTAAATAGACAAAATTTGTCAAATGTATTTATGATATTAAACAGAATTCCATTCTTCATTGACCTAGGTTAGCCATGGAAATGATGTCTTGCCCATAATTTGACGTTTTTCCCATTATCCCCTCATCCATGTGATTCACATTGCTGAATATAAATCAATCGCACTCATCCCAATCAGGAAACAAACGGATGCCATTAAATCAATTGTTATAGGTATTATTAACGTGTGTCGCCGTCCCATATTGAATAAATTCTTCTTCTTCGCTATCCCTTGCTCGCCACCAGCCAACAATGTCAAAAAAATATTCAAAAGGTTTCTGGCGTCTGCACTTTATCAAATCTTCCAATAAGAAAAGTTTTCTTAATAAAAAATACAACTTTTTGTTTAAGATTTCAAAACAAATTTTATGGTTTCTTCTTCGTATTCCCCGCCATAGCCAGTGGCCACCCAAATTGTTGTGGGCCCAAAATAGAAAAGTTGTCAACAATTTATATGTCATTTGTTGTACAAATGTAAGGCATTACCATGGCTTTCCTTCTCCCATCAGTTCATCCGATGCTTTTATATGGCCATAAACTTTACTTATTGCTTTCCACCGCCAAGACCAATGAACAATGCTCGCTTCTTTCCTCACCTCTACCTCCACCGCGCCCTCACACAGACGACACATTCGACGTGTCGAAGGCAGTCACCGAAGGAAGGACTCTTAAAGATGTGCTACTTTTTGTTTGGGTTTTTTGTTATCATAGCCGAGATGTGTGCATATCTGTATCTGAGAGAACAGACTTTTGGAGGGCCAACACAAGGTGGTCGCGGGTGGGGATGTGTGGGGGCGTTGCCCCAGTTAAAAGTTAAACAATCTTTCTTAAATAATGTCTTTATTTCCATTTATGCTTAACGATAATGGCACACACACACACACACGCACCAAACAAAAAATGGAAAAAAGGAAAACTGGGTCAAACCCACTTTTCTTTAGAGCAAACAAAAAAGAAAAATCGACAAAAAACAAAACAATGGGCATAAACAACGTTACATTTTTGCTATTTAACATTTCGATTATTTATGTAGGGACGCGCACACACTCGCATGTAAAACAGTGGGACAGGTGAGAACAAAAATCGATTGATAAGTTTCGCTTTTCGATTACCAAACACATTCTACAACTCCAAAATAGGAATGCACGATTATTCTCAATAAACCATCAATTGCTTGCATTAAATTATTTGAATCCGTGAGTTGCTCGCTTATAATTTAAAGTCAAGAAGTAATAATTTGCATTTCTATTATTGGAAGTGCTTATTTTTTATACGCTCCACGAGAGTATTATGTCTTTGTGCATTTGTTTGTAACACCCAAAAGGAAACGAGATAGACACATTGTTAATTATACCGATCGTCTTAGAATCACTTTCTGAGTCGATTTAGCAATGTCCGTCTGTCTGTCTGTCCGTCCGTCCATCTATTCTTGTAATCACGATACAGGTCGCAATTGTAGACAGAACCAAATGAAACTTTGCACAACGATGTTTTTCGGGATAAGGACGAACGCTATTTAATTTGCAGAAAATCGGTTCAGATTTAGATATAGCCCCCATACGAATTTCACTCCCGATTTGACTCTTTTCACTCTAGATACCACATATTACAACATATTTTATTTAAAATTGGCAAAACATCTTATATTGTAACTAGAAACACCTGTGGTAAAAATGTGTCAGATCGGTTCAGATTTATATATAGCTCCCATACAAATTTCTCTCCCGATTTGACTTTTTCCGCTCTAGAGACCACATAATGTATCTGATTGTCTTCAGATTTGGTAAAATATCTTATATTTCCACTAGAAACACCCATGGTGAATATCGGTCAGATCGGTTCAGATTTATATATAGCTCCAATACAAATTTCGCTCCCGATTTGACTTTTTCCGCTCTAGAAACCACATATTGCATCAGATTGTCTTCAGATTTGGTAAAACATCTTATATTCCCACTAGAAACTCCCATGGTGAATATCGGACAGATCGGTTCAGATTTATATATAGCTCCCATAAAAATTTCGCTCCCGATTTGACCTTTTCCGCTCTAGAAACCACATAATGTAACAGATTGTCTTCAGATTTGGCAAAACATCTTATATTTCCACTAGAAACACCCATGGTGAATATCGGTCAGATCGGTTCAGATTTATATATAGCTCCCATACAAATTTCGCTCCCGATTTGACTTTTTCCGCTCTAGAAACCACATATTGTATCAGATTGTCTTCAGATTTGGCAAAACATATTATATTTAAACTAAGAACATCTATGGTGAAAATAGGTCAAATCGGTTCAGATTTAGATATAGCCCCCATACAAATGTCGTTCCCGATTTGACATTTTCCTCTGTAGAAACCACATATTGTACTCGATTTACTTTAAATTTGGCACAACATCTTATAATCTTACTAGAAACACCGATGCAGAAATTGGGTAAGATCGGTTCAGATTTAGATATAGCCCCGATATAAATGTCGCTCCCGAATTGACTTTTGCCGCTTTAAAAGCCATATAT
Organism: Polietes domitor; assembly: GCA_947397865.1. Lineage (NCBI taxonomy): Eukaryota > Metazoa > Arthropoda > Insecta > Diptera > Muscidae > Polietes > Polietes domitor. Next base: position 144,134,355 of record OX377621.1, on the reverse strand, counting down.
TGTGCTCGATTGTCTTTAAATTTCGCACAACATCTTATAATCTAACTAAACAAAACTATGGTGAAAGTGGGTAAGATCGGTTCAGATTTAAATATAGCCCAAATTCAAATGTTGCTCCCATAAGTTTAACCGATTTTGGCCAAACTATACATTTTATATTTCACCTATGTCGTTCCATGTTTCAATATATCCTCATACAAATGTCCTTTCCGATATAAAATTTTTTGTCAAACACATACATTTACAGGATACAAAAAACCTTCCCGTTTTCACTTTTTCACCGAATTGAATTGTATTCGGATTGAAAGTGGAGTGTATCATAGAGTCGGCCCCGCCCGACTTTAGCCTTTCCTTACTAGTTTAATGTACGTTTTTTAAATATATTTACTAATTAAGAACATTAGAAAAATGTACTACATTTAACTTCATTTTCCTCTTCTTTAAATTCTCTAAAGATGACAGAAAAAATAATTAAATCCTATTTTACTTACGGCATAAATCTTTGAAGCTTTAAAAATAGAATACTTTTTAACGAAATATTTCTTGCACGTATTAAACTTGAACCTACTTTGAAAGTGATCAATAAGGGCCCACTTTTTATCGTGCCCCCCTTACAAAAGTGTCCCAATTTTTTTACTTTTACCACTCTAGAACTCATAGTTTACATCAGAAATATATCAAATTTTGCAGATTATGTTATATTTCAAATAAGAATACACTGAAAGAATTATATTCATATTAAGGTTGTTTTTCTTTAAGCTGGGATAACAAGCTGCGATAACAAAAACGTTAATAAAAATTTAATTTCTTGGTCAAAATTAAAAATTATTTTTTCGCATTGTCGCCAACTACAATATCCCAACAAGCAAAGTAATACGAAAACGTTTCGAAATCGTATTGCCTAGATGAAAAATAAAATTTCGGCAACAATCATATTCGTATTGCGGAAGTTACCTCACATAGAGAAGTTTGTGCAGCCAGGGCGATACGCCAAGGCAATACATCCGAAAGAAATCTAGATGATATTGCCAAAATATCACCTGGATGATAAAAATGGAAATCACCAGATAACCACCTGGAAGACAAAAACGCAATTTCCATAGTTTTCATATTTTAATTTGTAAATTAATATTTACATGAAGTGGTGAATAAGGAACTACCATAACAATTTAAATGGCAATAAAACACAAAACTATTAGGAGTCACAAATTAAATAGATGGTCTAATAGCTAGAAAAAATTATACCACTGCAGTTTTCGCCTTATTCCGTTTGTCCATTCGGTCCTTCGCATGTAAAAAATGTTTCTGAATAACCAAATTTGCATTTTTTCACTTGAGCTTAAAGCACGTACCTTAGAATAAACCAAATAAATGCATGTAATACAAGCTATATTATTTAGAATTCGTCTTAAATACCTTTTATTGCAGAAATGAAGTTATAATTTTGAACCGATGGCTTCTCATTGGTCCCCATTCAAGTGAAATTTGTTTACAAGCTGTCAGTTAACAGTTTTCTAAGGGCATGTCTAATAAAAACTGCAATGTCATCACCTCCAATTCGTTTTAAAAACAGTGTCTGATTGATTATATGCAATAAGTATGAAATCCTGATAATATGTGTACCAATAATCAACTTACCAGCTGTTTTCTCATATGTTCACTTGTTAATAACTTGTTGTCGAATTCATTTAAAACTTCAACATCGTTAAGTGGCTATGATGGCAGCAAGGAAAGCTCATCACTGGATCGTATCGTGCCTTTATTTAATTTTATTACTTCTGTTTCACTGTTATTATTTCATCCATCAGTCTTCCGATTGCCATCTGCTGTCTTTCCCCCATCTTCTTCAAGTCAGCCAGTTCTTGTAAAATATCTAAAGTGTTACATTCTCCAAACGCAAAAACATTAATTGTTATCGTAACTACTATAGATATTACCAAGCTCTTTCCTTTAGAAACAATATTTTCTTTGGAGCACATTTTCGAAATTATCGATGAAGTTTTTAACAGCAAATGAATTATATAAATTTAAATTTCTGATAGAGAAATGTCAGCCGGAAAAGTGTAGTGATAGTTAAAGTTGAGTGTATATATGGTATAAATATTTGAGTTTCACTATTACAATGATTTAAGCAAAGTAGTTTGCATTTAATTTCCACAAAGTTGAAACTGAGTTTATCACCTGTTTCAAATCCGTTGCATCTTAATATTGAAAATGTTGATGAATCAATTGGGATTCTAAAAAATGAATGCAATTTTTATACACTCCACGAGAGTATTATGTCTTTGTGCATTTGTTTGTAACACCCAAAAGGAAGGGAGATAGACCCATTGTTAATTATACCGATCGACTTAGAATCACTTTTTGAATCGATTTAGCAATGTCCGTCTGTCTGTCTGTCCGTCCATCTATTCTTGTAATCACGATACAGGTCGCAATTGTAGACAGAACCAAATGAAACTTTGCACAACGAAGTTTTTCGGGATAAGGACGAACGCTATTTAATTTGAAGAAAATCGGTTCAGATTTAGATATAGTCCCCATACGAATTTCACTCCAGATTTGTCTATTTTCACTCTAGATACCACATATTTTAACAGATTTTCTTCAAAATTGGCAAAACATCTTATATTTGAACTAGAAACACCTGTGGTAAAAATGTGTTAGATCGGTTCAGATTTATATATAGCTCCCATACAAATTTCGCTCCCGATTTAACTTTTTCCGCTCTAGAAACCACATATTTTATCAGATTATCTTCAGATTTGGCAAAACAACTTGTATTTAAACTAGGAACACCTGTGGTGAAGATAGGCCAGATCGGTTCAGATTTATATATAGCTCCCATACAAATTTCGCTCCCGATTTAACTTTTTCCGCTCTAGAAACCACATATTTTATCAGATTATCTTCAGATTTGGCAAAACAACTTGTATTTAAACTAGGAACACCTGTGGTGAAGATAGGTCAGATCGGTTCAGATTTATATATAGCTCCCATACAAATTTCGATCCCGATTTGACTTTTTCCGCTCTAGAAAGCACATATTTTATCAGATTGTCTTCAGATTTAGTAAAACAACTTATATTTAAACTAGGAGCACCTATGGCGAAAATAGGTCAGATCGGTTCAGATTTATATATAGCTCCCATACAAATTTCGCTCGCGATTTGACCCTTTTCACTCTAGATACCACATATTTTAACAGATTTTCTTCAAAATTGGCGAAACATCTTATTTTTCAACTAGCAACACCTGTGGTAAAAATGTGTTAGATCGGTTCAGATTTATATATAGCTCCCATACAAATTTCGCTCCCGATTTGACTTTTTCCGCTCTAGAAACCACATATTTTATCAGATTGTCTTCAGATTTGGTAAAACAACTTATATATAAACTAGGACCACCTATGACGAAAATAGGTCAGATCGGTTCAGATTTATATATAGCTCCAATACAAATTTCGTTCCCAATTTGAATTTTTCCGCTCTAGAATCCACATATTTTAACAGATTTTCTTCAAAATTCGCAAACCACCTTATATTTCAACTGGAAACACTTGTGGTAAAAATGTGTTAGATCGGTTCAGATTTATATATAGCTCCCATACAAATTTCGCTCCCAATTTGACTTTTTCCGCTCTAGAATCCACATATTTTAACAGATTTTCTTCTAAATTCGCAAAAAACTTATATTTCAACTGGAAACACCTGTTGTAAAAATGTGTTGGATCGGTTCAGATTTATACATAGCTCCCATACAAATTTTGTTCCCCCAGAAACCGCGTATTTTCAGAGAATTTCTTAAAATTGAGCATAACACGTTATACTTCAACAAGAAGAACTTATTGTGAAAGTTAGTCACTTGATTCCATGTTTGGATATAGTACCGATACAAATATTCATCTCGATTTGACAAATTGGGTCAGGTCATATCAGCCTATGATTAGGAAATATACAAAAATTCTTCCCGTTTTCAATTTTCTACCGAATTGAATTGTATTCGGATTGAAAGTGGAGTGTATCATATAGTCGGCCCCGCCCGACTTTAGCCTTTCCTTACTTGTTTTATATAAACTCCTTCAAAGTTCGGATATCTATTCAAATTAATTTTTTTACTTGAACAATATTGTTGTTCACCATACAAAAATTATCTGATTCTTTGATGGATATATAATATTTATGTAATTTCACATTCAATATGCTGTTGTTTATAAAAGTCACTTTACATATATCTTCAGAAGGTGTCAAGTTTAAATTTCTCTCAACCTGTCGGTTGGATAATTGTACAGCTGCACTGCTACATTTCTTTACTTTTTTTAATTTTTTGTAAATGATTTTCATATTTAAAGGAACTTATCCCCTCCAACGATCCATAACGATTTGCATCTTCATGTGTATGTAACAGGTAGTGAAAGTTACAGGTAATTTATGATGATTTATATAACTTTGGTATTTCTTCAACGAATTCGTGCATCAAAGACTGTCATTTCTAACTCAACAATAATCGTTATCAAGCAATATTCGAGTTCAGGAGCTAAAAGATCTTTCAGCACAAATGTTCCCGTATATAACAGGGGCTGCCTAAGTTTTGTGGCTTTCCATCTGTCTAACTCGCTTATTTGCATTGGTTTTCTGTTAAATTCTCTTGTAATACAATTTTGTAAACTTAGTAATTTTTCCGACAGCGTTTTTATTTTAGGAGGTGACATTGAAAAACGTTCCCCTCTTATTTTCACCCACGTATTTAATAAAGTCCTCATCACTCCGAGACATATAATGTGCATGTAATTCAGTGCAACTTGTTTGGTCAAATGTGTGTATGGTTGAGTGTGGTTCTCCTCCTTTCCATTACCAAAAACAAAGATTTCGTTTGAAAGATGAAATTACTTGATCGAATAGCTGAAATTCGAATATATTACATTCAAAACTCATAGAAAATCGATCAATCGGTCACTAATCAAACAACACAAAAAAAAACTAATAATTTTCATACATTTTATAAAGAAAATTCATTAACTTGATTTGAACTGGGATATTGTCCTGGCTCAAGACCATTTTGCATCTATATTTAATAGAATGATGATTAATAGATGATTTCGACCATGTCAAAAGTCTTTTCAAGAGGCTTCGCAGCGACTTTTCAACATCAAACCCGGCCTCTATAAGGAGATGATTCTCACAAACGAACGAGAAGCACAACTCACTTGCCGAATTTGCGTTTAAATAATCGCACCAAGTAATAAAGTACACATGCCATCTTACAAGCATCTCATTGAGTTGTATATGTAGGTATGTGTATATGCAGGTATAGTTACCCAGCAATACTTCTGCCGTTCGGCCCGGCCGAACTTAAGGCCGTTTTTACTTCTTCTCCATTATAACCAGAAGTTAAAATATATTTTTTTTTCATTAGAAGAAAATCTGTGGATACATGAAGAAGTTTTTCGAATTCTTGTATAAAGAAAATATATAAAATTATAATGTAACAATTTTTTTCACATGAATTATTTGCTTAAATTGTTTGAATACGACACATATTACTACCAGAATGATTATAATTTCTACATTTATTCAGAGATTTTCTTCAGTCATGACTTATATTATTCGTTAGAAAGAAAATGATTAAATTCATCTTATTGTGCAAAAAAAAACGATAAACTCTCTAATAAAGAGGATCATACCTTTAACATTTGTCCATAACTATTTTATATAAAACTGATGCATCTCTTAAATTTCTGATTCAGTGGGAATAATTAAGAATGCCTTTCAGTTCCCTCAATTCATTGTTACGCCTCACGATATTATTTTTTCCTTTTCCCTGTCATTCGATTCCACTGTTAGGTGGCCTAAATTTCCCTGTCGTTAAAAGCAGACAGCTACATCACACACAAAACAGTTAAAGTCTCCCAAACAAACCAACCAACCAACAAACCAGTCAGCCAACCAACAAGCAATTCTTCCATCTTCAAATATTTATTGCCATAAAGTTTGCATACTTCCGTTTCCGCTAAATCACGACATGGTTACCGTTACTTATGGCAAACAGTGAATTAAATAAAGTTTATGAGAATAGAAAAAGAAAAATATATGAAAAAAAAACTTAGTCATGGCACACACACTCACACAAGACCGAGGAACACCTACAAATTCTAATAGATTTACAGATCATCATTAAATGTTGTTGCCAAAGGACTCCCATGTGTTGGCTTGGCAAATTTGCACAACAAATTTATTTTACCGGTGCTGGCGGCGGCATTTATTGTCGAAAATTGAAGAAATATGTTAATTTTACGTCCTCGCATCCGTTTTTGCGCCAAAGAGAAATCTTAAAGAAGAGCAAAAAGGACCATTTCCTTGGAATTCATTAGTTTGGAGTGCCTGCGAAAGATGAAAAGAATTTTGCTGGCCATGAAAGATGGCAAACCAGGCGATAACATTGTTGGTGCCATGTTAAAATCTTCTTGACTCTTTAGGTTTTTTTTCTGTCTCTGACTGTTCGACCGGACCAACAGTGAGGACACTCAAGTTTTTTCGCTGGTTGCTGTCCCACAAAAAAAATTGTTGGCTAATTTCATTTATCATACCCGGATGAGTGGAAACAAATGCAAAAAAGTAAAGTTTTGTTCCACCCATCTCTACCCGCACAGTTTGTTAACACAGCTTGTTGTTTGGCTAAGAAACCCTGGTTACCTCTACAAATTTATAGACGAATTTTAATTAGTTCTTCGAATTTTCTTTTTGGCATTGTCTCCTCGCTGGTTGAGGGTAAAACACAAAAAGGAGTCTTGGCCTTGGAAATTTTCCACTGTAAAGACCAAGAAAACAACACAGAGTCAAAAGAGGTAAGCGACGAATATTGTAGACCCTACAAAGGACTACAACCCAAGGCCGTAGACTTTCCTCAAAGTTAGAATTGTTATTCGGCCTGACTTAATTGATTTTCTGTTTCATATTCATGTGACCAACTTTACATGCCCTCGGTCCGACAATAATTAGCCCGCTCGACGTGAAATCGTTCAAATGCTGGGCAGCAAAAATTTGTGCAAAAAAGTAATTAGCATTAAATTCCATTTCGATTTTTTCCCACAGCTCATAATTACCACTTTTCCAAAGTGGATTTGGTTAAATTGAAAGCTCCCCCACCGGTGGTGTGGGGAGAGGTAGAGAAAAATTATTAATTATATCATTAGAACGTGGATAAAAGTTTTTGGGAAATTTCATGGAAACGGAAATGTCGTGTCATTTTGATTGAATAATAACGAACTCGTTGAATGTTTAATTAATACTTGGCCATCAATGTCATAACGATGGCGAAATTTTGTTCAATCTTAGCAAGGACGATACATTTCCTACTGCCACTCAGCGATATGGTGAATGGTACAGTCGGGGCTTCATCCAATGACATAACATTTGTACGGGGGAGAGAGCGAAGTATAGAATAATCTATTGGTAGGAACAAAACATAGACAGATATGATGATATATAATACGATGTAACAAATTTGAGCAGGCTCTTAAGAAGTCGAATTGATTGTGACATTGGTAATGGGGATATATCTGTCATCGGCCTAAAAAATCTTTTGCTAAGAACGGATAACGATTGTGATCTATAATTTAATTACAAGAATATGGACAGACAATCAGACAAACGAATGAAAATACAAACAGGCTGATGGAAGGCCATAGGAAGGGGCAGTTATGCATGCTAATGGAAAGACAGGCAGACAAGCCATATAACATTTGTAAAATATCGACATGAAATATATATATAATATATATATATATATATATATATATATATATATATATATATATATATATATATATATATATATATATTAGGCCAGGTCGACATGAAACTCTATAAAATATATATATATTAGGCCAGGTCGATTTTTTCGCACAAAGCGTCAGGCAAAAATGTATTCTGCGTAAAATTCTAAGAACACTATCCATGAAACCATGGGTATACTAGGAATTCCTAGTTCACGGAAATCTACTTCAAATTTGAGACAGACAGACAGACGAATTTGGATAGATTGTCTTAGAATTTGAAGTCGATTTTCGAGGGCTAGGAATACATATTAGACCCATTAGAATTTTCAGTAGATTTCGTTTTTGAGACTTTGCTCATCTTTACCACCCATACAAATTGACCCGCCCTAACATATACTCTTGATTGTTAAAAAATTCTAAGACGATCTATCTATGACTATCCAATTTGAACTTCTAGTTTTATAGAATTTTATGTTCCAAAAAAAATGGATAGAACTTCGATACACAATTACTTAGTACAATAGCATGACGCCACAAGGTTCTATGTGGATCTGTGTAGATCTCTAAGAACTTAAAAGCATCACTTAGAACTTTGTTTTATGAACCAATTTTGAATGAAGATAATATTTTATTTATTTTAATAAGTTTACCAATGAAAATTATTTCTTTAAACTAAATTATTCCTTTTAGAGATTTAACCCAAATTTTTGTTCGCTGTTTCTTACTGTTCGATTAATCGAACACTGGGTCAAAATGGTTTAAAACCAAAAATAGTATTACTTTAGAATTCACACAGTCGATTACTTATTTTAAAATAATTAATTCCGTCTACTAGTTTAATACAAATGACAGCATTTTCCTCTAGGCTTTATCTAAAAAAGTAAAAAATCTGAATAGACCAATAGCATCATTTAAAACTTTAAATTAGAATCGGCTATAAAAAAGTACTGATTATTTTTTTTTTTTTCGAATTTCTGGTTTTTTTGGAAGGTTTGAACTTTGTCATTTAATAATGGAACACAATATCATTCATATGACTACCACGACTGGCTCGGCAGTACCTCATCCGATCAACCCAACTTTACAGTACAGCCCAAAATGCACACCAAACATTGTCCCCTTGTGGATGCATTGGTTTATCAATAGTCACGTGTGGGTTCTCTGAACACCATATGCGGCAATGCCGAACTCTTCTCGAAAATTTTCCACATAAATTTCTTACAGTTTGCGTGAAGGACTGACTACTTTGGAAGTAAGTTTTTAATATTTCCGAATTTTGCTCGACCGTACAGCGTCCCATTTTGCAAATGTCAAACATAAACCTGAAAATAAAATTAAAAACAAGTAAGGAAAGGCTAAAGTCGGGCGGGGCCGACTATATAATACCCTACACTACTCCCTGCGTATATACCTCGCTTTGATTACTAAACCCAGGTATTTCATGAGAGCAATTTAATGTAGTTCATATAAATTATACAGTTACTTTCAATTCATCTTTAGTCAAATTTAATGAGTATGGTAAATAATAAAAATGTAATTGATCCAATTTGCCAGCAGATATTCCGAGTAAAGTAAATATAACATGATCTGGAAAAATGGATCAAGATCCAAAGACAAATAAAGATTATACAGCGGTAATAGGATGAATCGGACGGTCCTTTGAAGGCCTATAACAATATTTGATGCATGTGCCAAAACATGCGCCAATATATTTCTCATTCACGGTAGGTATTCCTAGTTTAAACATATAATGATCTGCAAAATTTGATGAAGATCCGATGTAAGATGTAGGTTCTAGAGCTGTAATAGAGCAGAATGGGACCCCATTTTGGGTTATACCAAAGTATGGACATATAGGCATCTCCCAAACAAGTAAGTAAAGGCTAAAGTAGGACGGAGCCGACTATATGATACACCCCACTTTCTATCTCATTACAATTCAATTCGGTAAAAAAGTGAAATCGGGGAGGATTCTTGAATCATGTAAATGAATGTGTTTGGCAAAAAATGTTAAATCGGAAAGGACATTTGTATGGGGGTATATTGATACCTGTAACGATGTGACCCGCTTTCACCATGTATGTTTATTGGTGAAATATAATATGCAAAGTTTGGCCAAAATCGGTTAAACATTCGGGAGCGACATTTGTATTGGGGCTATATCTAAATCTGAACCGATCGTACCCACTTTCAGCATAGGTGTTTCTAGTTCGATTATAAAATGTTGTGCCAGTTTTAAAGAAAATCGGGTACAATGTGTGGATTTTAGAGCGGAAAAAGTCAAATCGGGAGCGACATTTGTATGGGGGCTATATCTAAATCTGAACCGATCTTACCCACTTTCAGCATAGGTGTTTCTAGTTCGATTATAAAATGTTGTGCCAATTTTAAAGAAAATCGGATAAAATATGTGGATTTTAGAGCGGAAAAAGTCAAATCGGGAGCGACATTTGTAGGGGGGATATATCTAAATCTGAACCGATTTTCTCCAAATTCAATACCGATCGTCCTTGGCCCAAAAAAGTAACATCTGCCAAATTTCATGATAATCAGGCAACAATTGCGACCTGTAGAGTGCGAACAAGCTTAGATGAACAGCAGACGGACGGACAGACAGACATCGTTAAATCGATTCAGCTGGTGATTCTTAGCCGATCCGTATACTTAAAGGTGGGTCTAGCTCGATTATTTCTTGGTGTTACAAACATTTGGCGCGAAACTAACTTATAATACCCTAGTCCACGAGTGGTGTAGTCAAAGTATTTGGTAGTTCAAATTTAAAATGTTAAATGGCCCACCCTTGTTAAATGGCCCACCCTATAGTAAAACGATAAAGATTTTTTACAAACAAATTTTAATATTTATACCCTCACTCTACAGAGTAGGAGAGTATATATCATTTGGACAGAAAAAAAATGTAACGCGTAGAAAGAGTGACTTAAGACCCTAAGTATGTTTGGACCAAATCCGTTTCACAACATTTTAAGATGTTTGAGCTATGTCCGGCCGTCTGGCTGGCTGGTGTAGACGATAACTCTCGAAAGGAGTTAAGAGATCGATTAAAACTTTGCACATCGTAATATTTTTCCCAAACTTAGTTTAAGTTCGAAGATTGACGAAATTGTCACGCCCCTTCTAGTACTTCCCACACAAATGTCCCATATTCCTATGTCAAATTAAAACTAATGTAACTTACACATAGATCTTCGGAATCAGCTCTATTTTGATATTTGAAGTGTACAAAATATGGCAGGTTTTGCCACGCCCCTTCCAGTACCTCCCATACAAATCACCCTAAACTACATAAAATTAAAGCTGTTATAACTTCTATATGGATAATCAGAATACTGTGAAATTTGACATTTGGCAATGCTTTTATCTGATGCTTTCGTGTGAAATGTGGGCGATACCGTCACACCCAGAGTATCTTATAATTCAACAAGAAACATCTATTGTATAATTGGACCAGATCGGTGCAGATTTAGATATAGCTCCCATACAAATTTCGTTCCCAAGTTCAAGTTCAAGTTTAATAATCCAAATCATAGTTTTATCTAATACTAACAATAATAATTAACAATAATGAGATTTTATCATAAAGATATTTCAGCAAGTGAGTTCTCGGTAATTATACATAAATAAGGTTAATTTCATTTTAATCTAATTATAGGAAAAAAAAGGATATAAAAACCTATACGTGATTTATTGGGGTTTACAAATATATAGAGAAAAGTATTGTTTAAAATATGGTTATTAGGGAATAATCTATATTAATACAATATTTTCTGTTTGAATAAATTCTTGTTTTGTTATTAAATTCTAATAATGCAAATCTAGACTCTCGCGTATTTTACAATAATGCGAGTTTGCAACTTTTCGGAAATGATTGGCATTTAGTTTCTTGATAAAGTCTAAAAAGAGCAGGTATCCAGTTTCATCATGCAGTTGTGAAGTGGGAAATCGCCAGGGTTTCCTATGTATCATTTTAAGGCATTTTTTTTGAATCACTTGCAGTGTTTTCAAATGAGTTTTAGCAGCGCTATGCCAAATACGAGATGCGTAGGATAAAATGGGTCTAATTACACATTTATATATAAGATTTTTGTTTCTTAAGCTGAGGGTTGATCTCCGATTCAAAAACGGCCATAACGGCCTGAATGCCTTTATAGCCTTTTGACCAATTGATGCAATATAAGATTCTTGTCCAGAGTTACGCCTAGAAAAGTTACATCGTTTAAAGCTGCTACATTATTTCCGTGGAAATTAAGTTGCCGGTTTGGATTTATCTTAGGTGACTTATTAAAGGGAAAAAATAATGGCCTGCGTCTTGTTACTGTTTATTTTAATTTTCCACTTTTTGTAATATTTGAAGCAGCTGTTGAGGCTGATCTCCATTTTCTTCAGAAGTGCTGATGTCAACCTGCTGGACGAGATAAGGGCAGTATCGTCTGCATAATAGGCTGTGTCAATCCCTCCGGGAGGTTTGAAATCCGATGTATATATCGAGTATAATGTTGGAGATAAGATGGATCCTTGAGGGAGTCCTGCGTGGATAGTCTTGAAAGAAGACAAGATTTTATTTATACTGACTGCATACTCTCTATTTTCAAGATATTGCGAAATAATTTTGCTTAAATATTTAGGCATATTAGCCGATACCATTTTATATAGAAGCCCATTGTGCCACACAGTATCGAAGGCTTTTTCAATATCTAATAGTATTAGGCCCGTGGATTTTCTCTGCATTTTGTTGCGAAATTTTTTGTTTTTAATACGACCAATTTGATGAACTGTATTGTGCTCCTTTTTGAACCCAAACTGGTTTTCAGAAATTATATTGTTTTCGGAGGTGAAGTTTAGAATTCTGGTGAGAATTAATTTTTCGTAAAGTTTTCCCAGGTTGCTAAGAAGACTGATTGGCCTGTAGCTGGATGGTTCAGTAGGAGGTTTGTTTTGCTTGGCAATGGCAACCACTTTTGACAAATTTCGTTCCCGATTTGTCTAATCCCCTCTAGAAACCACATATTTTAACAGATTTTCTTCAAATTTGGCAAAAATCTTTATTTTTGAATTAGAAACATCTGCGTTTAAAGTGGTTCAGATCGGTCTTCATTTAACTTGTTGTGCTCTAGAAACCACATATTTTCACCGATATTCATCAAATTTGCCATAGCAACTTGTATTTAAACTGAAAACATTATGTGGGTCGATCGATATATGCCTCATAAAAATATCGCTCCCAATTTAACAATGGGATAGAAAGTGGAACGTATCATATAGTCGGTCCGCCCGACTATAGCCTTTCCTTACTTGTTTTATTTACTTTTTTGGCAAGATTTTCGAGATCTCGCAAATAGACAGTAGACAGACAAAAGGACGGAGAAGTGAATTGAACTGACGGACATATGGACTGACCAAGAAACAGACCGACATGTATACGATTATCGGACAGATTGGTTTATATGACTTCTTCTTGTTCGATTTTTCAACAAAATTTCATTTTATTATCCAACATAGCCTTCTAGTTCGATACCATGCATATAGTACGCTTTCTCAAGCCATCTAAAATGCGCCATACTTTCCCAATCAATTTAATTTTTTGACATAAAATTCAGTCACTTTTTACTTGTTTTTTTCTTCTATTCTGCATACACATATCCGCATTCCACTCTAGTATTTCGACTGACATTTGATTACGTTTCCATTTAGATGAGATCACTTTCGACCTCTCGTATTATTCAAATTCAATTCATTTCATACATTGTATATCTACATCGTATCGATGTAGAATATTGTCGTGCCAATGTCAATCAATACTCAGTGGATTTTTTCCTGCTGCGCGTTCTTTGTAATCATTTCAATCATTTGATTGCATTGTTAAAGGACTACCATGGCTGAATTCTCTCTTGGGATAGCACTCGCACAGCATGAAGATTAAAAACTTTCGCACCATTAGATGAAAAGTTAGCACCCGTATATATCCATATAGAAGTACCTACATACGAGTATATTTTCGGATGAAATGCAATTGAATGTAAGTATTAAAAGTTCAATTCACTATTACAAAACTGTAACACTAAAATTTATATTTTTTTATTTGATTTTTATTTGTATTACTTTATGTGCTCAAATTAATGTTATTTTGTACTCCTTCTGTTGAAGAAAATCCTTATTAAGTCAGTATGTAATTTAGCTGAATCAACGAACGATATATCGCCCGTTTGTATACATTGCAACTAAATTCTTCGATAATTGCGACAAAATATTGTGAATGTGTTGCGCGGGTATCGTTAGCATTTGATGTATGGACGCTCTATTATCCTTTTAACAACAGCGCCATGCAGCACAGCTAGGATAACACCCAGACAGACATACCATGTGTACGGATGTACGAATGTATGTTGCCGTTGCATTGCAATGACAATTTCAACAGCTAACAATAAATATTGTTCTTGAACAACACGAACAAAATTGAAAAGTGAAATTAAAAAGTAAAATATTGAATGACAAATATTTCAAATTCCATTTTGTTCGTTTTTTTATAACGCGCGCGCGAGCTCTATCCCTTCAATAAATTTCACAATAACATGACAATATATAGCCGAATTGGAGTATGTAAATTAAACTGGGTCACACAGAAAGTAATGAACTATTAATTCGTTAGACAAAGTGTTGCAAGTGAGAGATAAAGTAAAATTATTAAATAGTTAAATCGACTATATGAATATGATTTTTATACACTCCACGAGAGTATTATGTCCTTGTGCATTTTGTGCGTAACACCCAAAAGGAAGCAAGATAGACTAATTGTTAATTATACCGATCGACTTAGAATCACTTTTTGAATCGATTTAGCAATGTCTGTCTGTCTGTTCATTTGTAATCGCAATTGTAGCCAGAACCAAATGAAACTTTGCATAACGAAGTTTTTCGGGATATGGACGAACGCTATTTGATTTGAAGAAAATCGGTTCAGATTTAGATATACCCTCATACGAATTTCACTCCCGATTTGACTCTTTTCACTCTAGATACCACATATTTTAACAGATTTTCTTCAAAATTGACAAAACGTCTTATATTTCCACTAGAAACATCTGTGGTAAAAATGTTTTAGATCGGTTCAGATTTATATATAGCTCCCACACAAATTTTGCTCCCAATTCGACCTTTCCCGCTCTAGAAACCACATATTTTATCAGATTGTCTTCAAATTTGGCAAAACTTCTTATATTTAAACTGAAAATATCTCGTATCGGTTCAGATTTTTCTGTAGCTACCGGCTTGACTTTTTCCGCCCCAGAAACCACATATTTTCAGCGAATTTCTTCAAATTGAGCATAACACGTTACACTCGAATTGGAGGAACCTATTGTGAAAGTGGGTCACTTCATTCCATGGTTGGATATATCTCTGATACTAATATTGTTCTCGATTTGACAAAGTGAATCAGGTCATATTAGCCTATGATTAGGAAACATACAAAAAGCCTTCCCCTTTTCTCTTCTTTACCGAATTGAATTGTGTTCGGATAGAAAGTGGAGTATATCATATAGTCGGCCCCGCCCGACTTTAGCCTTTCCTTACTTGTTCATATTGGAGATTATTCTAAGGAGAGGACATTTCTTATTAGTTTTGTCCTTCTCGGTCTTTTAGATAATACTTACACAATTTTCCCTTTGTGGATATGGCTTTTAGGATAAGTAGCATTATGTCATGGCTAGCGCGTGAAAAAGTCAGTTACTTTTTATTAGTATTATTTGCTCTGTTTTTGGATAATATTTATCTCATTTTCTTCTGGTGAATATATTTAAATCTAC